>OY729167.1:22201960-22396960 GCA_958299025.2 Drosophila histrio
ACGTGGCGCTGCCAAACTAGAACTGGGCATACTCCGTGCCATTGTCGATGCACAGAGCGATGAGCTGGAGCAGTAACCCCGATACAGATGATAACAGCATACAGTAGACGTACACACAACGTATTGTAGCCAAGTAGCGAGCTGGATTTTTAATTTATGAGCTGTGTTTACATGAGCACACAACAGCAAAGTTCTTTGAATTATACAAAAATATTCAACGAACCTCTAGAATTAGTCGCAATGTTTTCAGTTTGAAAATCAATTTATGTATTTAGCGCCTGATTTCTTTCAAAGTCTGGTTAAATTTACAATTAATAGATATTTTTAAATATCGTTATTTTGAATTATCAGAGTTCTCAGCTAGACATTGAAAGGAATATGGGGCTTAGTAATTGCTGTCAAATGGTATTAAGTGCTCGTGTAAACTCGCATTTCAATTGGTTTTTATTGTAAATTTGCTACGTTTATGCAGACACCCAATTTATTTTAATCGAGATATATTTTAAAAATACATATTTAATTTATAACAATTTTATACCTTGTCAGTCGAAACGTAGAAATTGTCAATCATCCACCCCCCGTTCCCGATCCCTCCACAAATTGTCATGTCGTCATTTTAGTTGATAAGTCAAATTGATATCATTTCATTGCGAATACATTAAATTATATGATTATATAAATAAAGACGCATTATATAGCCCACTTACCAACTGTTTGGTGCTTGAATTGTTGCTCCATTAGCTGCCACTTAAAGATTTCCATTTGCTGCACTTCATCGCTGTTTTCATGCCAAATTCCCAGTGAATCTTGGTCCAACATTTCAATGTGAGTGGCGTTGAGTGGCAATTGTTGCAGCAGCTCAAAGTTGTTCAGTACAAAAGATGGCTCTAAGTTGCAGATTGTTAGCATTTAATTGATTACAGGTATTCCTTCGGCAGCTTACCTGCAAGACGTTCTTGTACTGCAGCCACTTGTTCTCCCAGCTGCTGCCAATCATCGACAGCGTTTGTGATTGCATCGCGTTTCCACTTGTTGCCCAGCTCGTAGTTGGACACGGTTAGGGGCTTGGTGAATTTCAATTGACCAGATACATGCAGATTGGGTTGATCGTGTGCCTTGTTGGCCAGCAGCTCATTTACAGTCCGTCCATTGATGTGATCCACCCAGAGCTCTTTGATGTTGTTGCTTAGTATGCGATTTTCCGCAGGCAGTGAGTTTTCCACCAGCAAGGAACCTTTTATTAGCTGTGGCTGGTCACATAGAAGCAGCTCATCAGGTTGCCAGTTGACACCATTAACCGGTCCCTTAACTTGCAGATCGTTGTAGAGATTCAACGTGTCTAGTACTGTGGTCCCGGCAATTGTGTGATTCCCATAAATATACACTGTGTCGTTGATCCATTGTGCCACGGGCACATTTGCCACTGTGCTGCTGTGCGTGGCAAAGAGACGATTGATTGTGGCACTCTCAACGATTTTGGGTGCATCTATCAGTGTAATCTCTTTGGTGTCATTTCGCAGAATGTCATCCACTAAATTTAATTGATTGATCAACACATTTTTCAAATCTCCCGCCACATTTGCCTCCGGTATGATCCATTGTCCGGTGATGGTGTGTGCGCCGTCAGTTTTCAATGTGTTTGATACAAAATCATCAAAACTTAGCGAGACATTGCTGTTGAGAATTTAATTATTTATTGTTTCAACAAGCAAATTCAAAAGTAACGTGTCAGTGTTTCAGTTCTGCTAGTTATCGATAAATATAGTCAACAGTGCTGCCACTTAGCGACTTAACAATTTGTGTGCGCCACCTATGGATTTGTTTTAAAGCTTGTTCGGATCGAATTAGAGTTTCACGCGCATTTAAATAATAAATTAAATTTCATAGCTACGGTGTTCTTTTGCAAAAAGACTTCAATTAGTTACATAATTTGAATTCGAAATGATATTAAATAAAGGTAATCATTTCAAATATGTTTTATGCATGATATTTTTGACTTAAAAGACCGATATTATCGATATTTTTATATCTCTGTGCGTCTTCTAATTAGAGTTATTTTCATTGTATTTTTGTCGTGCTTGCACTTCAGATTTGTTGCATTCCCACTAATTTTTACTATTTACTTAGAATTTAGATGAAGTACTATCATGTTTTTATAAGTAAAAAAGTGCTGACAAAGGTCAAAATAACTGTTAAAAATATCGCACGATGACTCAAAAATATAATATCACAAAACAATATTTATCGATATATTGATATATATCAACAACCCTATGCTGAACAATTCGATACAACTCTAGTCCTAAAGTGTTGTTGAAATTATTAAAACCTGCTGCCTGCCAGTAGAAAGTGCATTTAAATTGAGTTAGACTCCAACAAACACAAGGTAAAATGTACAAAAAACTTAAAATAAATACGTTATTTGTTAGCTGCGCCAATTGCAACGTGTACAGAAATTTCACCTGCAAACAGTAGCGCGCACAGCTGATTTTACCTATTGTGTGTGCGTTCGTGAGTGTCTGTTTCGGTGCATGTGTTTGTGTGTGTGTGTGTATATATTTTGTTTTGTATGTCGTTGGGCAATGCTTGCAAAACCGTTTTGAGCGCGTAAACAAATGCCGTGAAATTTGATACCATTTACAGCAAAATGATTTTACGACCACTTACCCTATGCCCTCAACAAGTGCGCCATCTTTAACACGTAGCTGTACTTGGTTTGCCGTTAGCGGTTGTGCAAAACTGACGTCATGCTCGAAACTTAACGGCACATTAAGGCGCTGACTGCGCGTTCGGCTAAAATAATTGTGCTCGATATGCTCCAAATGCAGACCATTAAGATTGCCCTATTGCAAAGAAACAGAAACTGAAAATGTCTGTTTTTTTACATTGAAGTGCTCCCCGCTCTTACCTCAAATGCCAGCAGTCCTTTAAAGATGCAATTGTCCAATTGTATGCCTGTTAGTTCTACATGCTCATTGTCCAGCCATAAGTCATCCAACAGTTGTAATAACAATCGATTATTTAGTGTCTCATAGCTGGGTGACTTGTCAAACTGCGCCTGTTCCACGTGCAACGTTTCTCCGGCCGTGACGTCACTCAAATAATGCGTCAGCAACTTGAGCTGATAACCATTCAGACTGCTTACATTGCACAGTTGCGTCGCAGCAAGCAGATTGCCTTTAAGCTGGAGCGGAGCTTGTAGAAAGACATCACCTTGGGCATAGAGCATATCTTGCGGCACACGTAATCCATTCACACGACCCACTTGGATAGATTGCTGCAGCACAATGGGATTCACTGTGAATGTTCAGAGATCTCTTTGAATATTGGCTTGGTTTGTAGACCTGTATTTAATTGTATTGCTTAATCTAATGTCTTTTCTACTTACCAAACTTAATCGCTTGCAGTTGCTCTGAGGAATTCAACCTGTAACTGTCGCTGACCAGTTGCTCCAATGTATAGTTATTCAGTTTACCCTGGAGCTGGATATCTTGATCACTTGCCACAGCTGCCAGTGTTTGAACTGCCGTAAATTGCTGCTCCCCATCGTTGTCTAACCAACACTTGCCAAATCTCTGCGCTTGTATGCCATTCAAGGAGACGCTAAAGCTTAGATTGCTAATGTTGACGGCATGGCGAAAGTTGAAGTCTCCAACGTATTTAATATTGCCCGCCAGTTGCTGCAGCTGCTGTTCCAATTGTGCCACACTTACATTGTTTAGCTGCCCCTTCAACCACACATTGCGTGCATCAATTGTGCCACTAAAATTTGCTGGAAGTTGCCAGTTACGCATGCGTTCTGCTCCCTGTTTATAAATCTCATCCAGTGCGTGATTAAAGAGTTTGCCATGCATATGCAACTGCTCCACATCCACAAGATCTGCCTGGAGGTAATCCACATATAAATTCGCATTGCAACGTTGATTGCCAGCGTGTAGCATATAATCCTGCAATTGTAGTTGATTCAACTGCAACTTTGTGGCACTCAATTGTGGCACCTCCAAAGCTAATAGCTGCATGGGAAACTTAACGCTTTGATTGGTACTTTTCAGCAGCAACTGTTGTGATAATTGATCCACATGTATGTCATTTAATATGTTAACCTCGCCAAAGCCATCGCGTATTGTTAAACTCTGTGGCAGCAATTTAGTGCCTTCAACTACTTGCACCGCCTCCACATTAAGCTGCACCAAGTGTTGCAAATCCAGGGCATTGATGAAACTTAATTGTGTATCATTGACATTCAACGGTTGCTCAAAGCGTAGATTTACATCCTCCAGCTGTTGATCAGTTCGCAATGCTCGTTGCAATGTCTTTGCCGCTGATCGCTGTGTCGCTGCCTCTACGTAATCCTGCACTTGCAACAGCTGCCCAATTGTTGCATCTCCATCGATCACATAGTCACCCTGCAGTTCCAACGACTGATGTGTCACCTTCATGGGCGACATGGCGCGCAGTTCAGCTCCCAGCATTTGACCCTGGAATTTAATTGAATTTCAGATCTATCGAAAACTAATCTACATAATCTTAGCATGTGTTCAGAAAACAGCTTTTTTCAACAATGCAGCGTCTTCTCCCCGCTAAAATTGTTATTTTTGCTTGCCAAAAGTGGACAGACATGGCTCAGCACTCACCGCAATGGTAATGGGTTCCAGAACGCGTATGTTCTCAAATCTCTTGACGCCCTCGATGATCTGTGTGTGATTTGCCTGATGGAGCAGCACATCGAAGCTCTGACGATTGACGTGTATGTGATTGAGACGCTGATTGATCACCAGCTTGTTCACTTCAATCGGTTGGGCAAATTGTATATTCTGTTGTACAATATAATCGCCACCATCGATGGAGATGAGTTGGCCAAGTGATCGATCGTTGATCTCATTGCTGTTGACCAGTATTGCGTCTGTCTTTAGGTTGCTTATGTCTACGGGTGCTTTAATAAATTGTACTTCACTGCCGCGACGCTTAAGCGTCTGTTCCAGCAACTCCGTCCAGTTGAGACCATTGAGATTGCCTTCCAATTGCAGTTCCTGCAAGTTGAGTTGCCTGATGACGGGCAGTTGTTGTTTTACTCCCTCCGTTGCTTCCTTGAACTCGTCGCTTACATAAACCTTACTGGCATTTATTGACTCATAAACGGGATTCTGTTGATTGACTCCATTGATGTGTGTTGCCTTTAGCTTCTCATGCACCACCAGAGTGTCAACTATAATCTTATCGAATTCGTGCTGTTCCCTGTGCTGATTTTCCACTGCTCGCTTAACCGGTTGATGGTGTTTCATACTTGCACCATTTTCAATTATATCGAGTGCCTTTTTTGCATATTGCAATGCATCCCAGTAGTTTGTGGTCAAATGTTGATTCACATCCACAAACTATGGAGTAGATTTATGTGGAGTTGATTATGTGGGTTATACAGTTAGTTAAGTAATTGTTTTGACAACATTTTGTTTATTTAGTCGCCTTGAAGACGACCTAATTAGATATTATACTTTAAAAAGGTATAAGGGTCTATTATGTAAGTCTGGCAGACCCTATAAAGTATATATATTCTTGATCAGCATCAAAAGTCGAGTCTATATGGCCATGTCCGTCTGTCTGTCTGTCCGTCTTTCCATTTGCTTTTATGCGAACTAGTCTCTCAGCTTTAGAGCTATCTGTATGCAACTTGGTACAGATCCGTCTTTTTGCTCAGGGCAGTACATATGTCGCTACCGACCGGATCGGATCACTATATCATATGAATGCTATAGGAATAATTGGTCAAAGATCATACTTTAGTATGACAAACTATTTTGTTTTTCGACATACCTCAACAAAACTCACAGATTATGCATTTGGATGTGTTTTATACATCCTGACAAATTTTGATATAAATCGGACAACTATATTATATAGCTGCCATAGGAAAGATCGGTTGAAAAATGCAACAAGATTCTGCAAGGGTATGAAATCTTTGAATAACAAAGAAGACTTGCTCTGGGTGACCCTACTGTCGCTTCCGCCCCGACTCTCCGGCTTGTTTCTATATTTATTTTTATGTATTTAACAGATTCCCCAATAACTCTGCTGTCTAACTCAAGTTTCCTAGTCTATTTCTTATACTATTCTGTCCAACATTTTAAATTTTTTAAAATGTAGAAACTATAAATATTATTTAGTTATTAAACTGTATACTTACAGATTTAGTATTTACACGCTTGACATGTATTTTTTGTGCCTTCTTCTGGCTTTCTTTGAGCTTTTGCTGTAATCACAAATTGTCTAGATAAATTGTGTATCTTTTAAACATATTTAGAGTTACCTGCAATGCCTGCATTAATTGCTCCACATTCACTTGCTCCAATCTTTTTGTTTGCTCGCGTGCCCAATCAATGATTTCTTGTCGCAGGACATTGGCGTGTTCGTCCTGTTTGTAGAGAGGCTGGAAAATGTTTGTCTCATTGGCGGCCATATTTTCATTGGCAATAACTAACAATAAAAAGAAGAGTTGTTTATCATTTGATTGCATTATTAGTATTAGTTGCAATCACTCACCTAAATAGCTTTGTTCATTCTCCTCGTAACTGCGCATGCGTGCCACGCCTCTGCTGAATGCGCCCTCTGTGAACTGTACCGTTGATTCCTCAAATTTCCAATCGTTGAGATTATAAATTTTCACATCCTGCTTATTGCAGGCCACAAAAAGCAGAAACTTTTCCGAAATTACATGCTGAAATTAAAGAAATATATTATAGAAATATAATTATTGATTTTATAAATAAGATATGTTCGTGAGTCATTGTCTGGTACTTACAGTCACGGGCAGAAAGCGTTCCAAAGCAAAGAAACTAAGTCGCTGGTAGGGCACAAACTGTCCCTTATCGTAGACATAGATCACAGTGTCTGCCTCTTTGGAGGCGCCACCGTTGTTGGCCACCGTATTTCCAAGTATGAGAAAGTGACGTCGACTCACTTCATTCACAGGGAGACTGAAATACTTAACATCGACGGCGCCATTGGTGCGTAGTTGTTGGAACAGCTCAAAGCGACGTGCGCTGGCATCGTATTTGTAGATCTCGGAGTGCGTGGAGGTGCGTCCATCGGCACTTGCATAGTTGGCCACCGCCACGTAGTCGGCAAAATCAATGCCAAAGGCCTCCAGGCGTCGGGCATTGCTGCAGGGAATGGAGCCAAGTCGTCGAAAGGTTCCCTCCGTCCACTTGAAGTAGGGACAACGCTGCTGCTTCTTGGCACCACCTTCATATGCCTGCAGCAGTGTCAACTCCTGGCTGCTAATCCTCAAGTACATGCCCCTCAATCGCTGCTCGGCAAAATACTGCACAGTGCGCATACTTCCCTCCGGCGATAGCTCATAAATGGGCGAACCTTCGTTTGCCTGCTCCACGGGCTCTGTGTGATTATAGCTGAGTGCCACATAGCCGAGTCCAGCATAAGCGAGACAGTCCAATGCCACAGCTTTGGGCGCCGGCTGTTGATGCAACAGTGCGTAGTCTTGTTCTGTAGCACGCCACACGTAGACGGCAAACTGACGCACACCCGCTGCATCTTTGTGCAACGCTGTTGCATACTTCACCGCCGGCAGCTGCAACATGCAAATGTCCAGTGGAAAGAGAACAGGCACAGATGCAACACGCACCAAGCCATCAAAACTGTAGCTGGCTAAGAAAGGGCAAGAAAGTTAAGAATATCTATTAGAGAAATGATTGAAAACTATCTGGAATTGAGGATTGAGGCAGTCATTTAATGTATATGGTATATTAAGCACAAAAACTGTTGTACATTTAATCGTTGCATTACTTTTTCATAATAGTACAATTTGTTATATGAAGAAAACAAAAGTGGGTACACATTTTGCCATAATGGTACACTTTGTTGTTAATCAAAGAAAACAACAGTGGGTACACTTTTAAGGTACTTAACAGACAACGTGGTACACAATAATTTCAATAAGTGACAACCCTGTCTTTGAACTATCTGTGATCAAGAAAATCTACAATAAATATGGAATAAAATAAGTTTATTTTCACAATAAATAGGGAATAATAGATATGCTAGAATTCTCTGTTTCCACCATGTTTTTCTCTGAGTGCTTTGTTGCCCCAGCTTTTGATCTATTTGTGAGTTTAAGTTCGTGCTGAGACTAAACCAAACAAACACAACTCTTTCTCAATTTTCGCCCAGCCCTTGGCCATGGAGCTGGAAAGCTATCGACGTTGCATTGGCCATCAATTGGAGGAACTGGAGCTGCTCAGTTCCATTTACTGCGGGCCCGGCGAATTGCAATTGCTCGATGCCGGCGTCGTTGCGGATTTCAATGAGTTTCTGGCCACAACAGATACAAATTCCCCAGCAACACTTCGCTCCCACCTGGAATACATCATCAAACTGAGTTTGCCGGGCAAACGAATTGTTGATGTACGCATTGAGTTGCCACATTTGTATCCATTGGTGGAGTTGGCCAGGATAAGTGTACACACCACGCTGTTGGACAAGACCAAGGAGCAGCATCTTAAGAACGATATAGCCAAGTATTTAGAGGAACAAGGCAATGCAGAAGAGCCCTACATATATCAATTGCTCAGTTGGCTGCTGGAACAGATCGAGGCATTAATGTTGCGTCCATCTAGTGAACTTGAGAGTGCGCCGCCTGAAGAACTGCCCCGAGTAGTTACAACTCATCTGGAACGGCTTTGGATCTTCTCGCATCATATTAAGTCGAGTGCCAAGCGGCAGGAAATTGTGCGACAAGCCCGACAACTGCAGCTCAGCGGCTTTAGCAGACCCGGCAAGCCGGGCATCATCTGTGTGGAGGGAGAGTCGGAGCAGGTGCAGGAATTTTGGCGCACCATTAAATCGCTGCGTTGGCAAAAGATTAGTCTGGTCAAGACGGAGCAGCGCCAGCGCAAGCGACTCTTTGACAACTTCAGCGAGCAACTCTTCAATGATGCCAACGATGGCGAAGAGGGAGTGATGAATATGGGACAGTTCATACGGTTCCTGGAGGCACATGGCACGGGCTACATGAAATCCGAGTTGTTTGGCATAGATTGAGCATTGTTTTATATATTTTCTTAATAAAATTCTATTGTTGATTTGACAAAAAAGAAAACCTTTGTCGAAAAACTGCTGCATGTCGCGCTTGTGCAGACGCATAGATTTCGCATCCAAATCCGAACCGAGGCGATAACTGGGATAACTCTCCTGGAAGCGCACTTCAAAGGCGGGAACATTCCCCCAAAGTATCCAAAACAATATTAATATAAATATTAAACGAAACATTTTTAATACAAAACACGATAAACACTTAACACGTGATAGACTTAAAGCGTAGTCTAAGCTAAGCTTTTATAACGGCATAAAAAGCACTAGAGAAGCTCTGAAAGAGAGGAGGAAGGACAGAGTGAGATGGAGAACGTTTCGTAGTTCAGTCAGCTGTTTAAAAGCGTGATTTTACAGTGATTACTTTTCTTTATTGTAAGTTTTCAAATACTTTGACTTCATTTAATTTAAATAAAACCCTCTCCGTCAATTTGTGGTACTAAAGAATCATTAGGAATCCCTTGTAATCGTGAAGTTTCCTCCAGTTTTTTAGTTTCTTTTGCCGTGGACTGTGTTAAACTATCTCTTTCCACTTCCTGCACCGCATTTGTTTGTTGGTTTTTGTTGTTCTTGCGTTTTATGAAATCACAATAAAAACAACGATGAATTCGCTTGGATTTGCTGCTTTTGATCCACGATATTTGATTGTAGGCACGCCTAAAGTTCTCGTTGTTATAGCCATAAATGATGGGATTGACGGCGGCATTGACAAACATAAGATATTGTGAGATGTACCAAAAGAGTTTCATGCCACCATCTACTGTTGTCTCGGTGCCATAATACTTGGCACGCAGCACTACCAGAATGGTGAAAGGCAAACGCAGCACAACAAAAACAATAACCACAATGAAAAGTGTTTTGGCCACGCTGCGTTTGTAGCTGACAGTCAACGGATGTTCTCGACTCAAGACACGTTTCTCATAGCGATCCAGCTAAGATTGGGGAGTTGATCTTGATCATAAAGTAAGCGGAAACTCAATGGGAACTTACCTTAATAAAGATGGCCGTGTAGCAGATGAGCATAATGCCAAGTGGCAGCCATACCAATACTGTAATCAGTACATACCAATATTTGGGCAATACATTGGTATTCTCTTTGCAATAACGCTCGGTGAAATTCCGCCAGATACGCACCTTGTAGACCCGATAGATGGCCAGGGGAAGTGCGAGTATCACACCCGCCAGCCAAGTGCAACCGATGACAATTTGTGCTCCGCGCAACGTCAGACGCGACTCCTGGGGCAGCACAATGGCCGTTAGGCGATCATAGCTAACTGCCGAGAGGTTTAACACGGCTGTAATCAGAAATACCACCACCAGGAAACCCTCCAGCTTGCAACCGACACCGCCCAACTGATAGTTCTGATAGAAATCATTGATCATGAACATGATCGGACAGATGAGCAGTGTAAAGAAGTCAGCTAAAGCCATATTAGCTATGATCATATTGGTGGGTGATCGCAACGATCGTGTGTTGATTATCAGATAGATCAGCATAAAATTGCCATATAAACCGAATGCAATTAATGGCACAAATGTACAGATCTTCCAGGATATATTTAGTATTGATTTGTGCAACCAAATTCGCTCTGCGGGAAAATCCCATTGACTAAAGTCGAACTGCTGTGAGAGTTAAGATTACTTGGTAGTTCTAAAGTTTGTAGTATTACGCACCTGAAAGCTACTGTAATTTGTCGTATATTCCATCATTTTAGCTGCTAACTGTTTGCAGTCTATGGGCCAACTGACTGGCAGCAGCTTCTGAGTAACATGCAAATTAACATGAGCATTTATTGATTCTGTGTAATTCACTTAACTGATAGATAAGGCTATTAACACTTGTCACTGATAATGCACACTAAAAGCTTCTGAATTTGACGCTTTCTCTTTGTGGGCGTTGTTAACATAGGGAAATGGAAAGGCTAAAGTGTTTGCCGCCTCTCTGCGATTCTCAAACAAAGGGGTGTATTTGAGAATCACTGGTCATACTTTTTTATAAGAATATATTTATTATTGCTTAATTATGAATGAAGGAACTGTCTATGTCTAATTTCAGTTTATTAGATTATCTATTTGTAAAGCTTTAGAATCTTTTAGCTATGGTAAATGTTTCCAATTTGTTGTGTTTATCATAATGAACGGACTAAAGTTTTTGTCGCCTCTCTTTGCGATTCTCAAACATATGGTTGCTTTAGTAATTGGTTAAAATTGCTTTCTATGCGTTTCTTTGGAGAATACATTTATTTTTGTTTAATTACACAGGCAGACTTACGATTTTATGTATATTGATTATTTAATTATCTGTTATTTTCCTTTCATGGCTTAAGCTTTGTTTTTAATGGGATTTTTACTTCCTTTTGCTTTAACAAGTTCAAGCTTTGACATTTTTTAACTATGTTATTTATGTCCAAGTGTCTTATGTTTATCAACCACTAAGTTCATCTTTTACTGAATCCTTTTTTGTACCTTTAATAATGCTTCCTTTGAGTTATGTTTTGCACTTTAATTTGTTTATTTTGATACACTGGCGCTTAAATCTAAGCGAATCGTTGGTTTTTCCATACAATTTCAGTTTAATTCCATTCTAGTCGATGTCCAATTTGCGAAAGGAACCCTCAATGCCGAAGAGAGTCTCGGGATTCAATCGCTTGCCGGGACGCAGTTGCTCATTAACTCCATACTGATTGTCCTCCTTCATATAGTCATTATAGCCGATCATGTTCTGTTCCATCTGAACTATAATATCAGCTATACGTCCATTACTGCCGCCGTATTCCTCAGGCAGATATTCGCGTGGTATAACCTCGTTAAGTTTCTCCAGATTCTTGTATACATGGAACTAGGCAAATCATTGTATAAGTTGTTGATTAGTATTCAACTTAATAATAATTCAATTTAAATAAAAATGAAGTGGTAAAACCCAAGAAAAAACTGTGAATAACCCTATTGTTAATCTACCGGAAAATAAGTGAAATTATTATTGATATTACGTTGACTTTGAAATCTATTCAAGTGCTTTTAGGCGTTATCAAATCAACATTATTTGCTTTGCGATAGATAAGTGAATAATACTTTAACGATAGACTGGATTATCGACCCATAAATCGATTATTACAAGTTGTAATGCAGTTTTGAACTTTGCTAATTTGTTGCATAGCCAATACCAGAGTTCTTTATAGCACTATATACTTACTCGTTGCTGCAGCTTGGCGGGCATTAGACTCTTGGCCAGGTTAAGCACTGTGGCCGCCTCCTTGGGACAGTTAATAAAATGAATTCCCTTTACACGCATCGGCGCCGCCTTCTCGCCAAACACGCCCATTTTCTTGATCAGCGGCAAATCAATTTGAGCCAGAAAACTGAGACTCATGCTGGACAAGTCTAGAATCTCAATGTAGCCACTAATGATGCTATTGTCATCCTCACGTATCTGACGCTCCAACAAGAGTGTCTGATATCTAAAGAGATCGATCAGCTTGAAGACCTTTGGATCGAATTTCGAATAATCTGTCAGTTGTATGCGAGGTCCACCGGGTCCCAGGGGATTGGGTAAACGCACATAAGTACTACGAATAAAATTGGAGTTGAGAGAGAGTTTAGATTGTTAAGATATTAAACCAACTTACCCGGTGCGACACAAGGCAATATTTCGTTCGTCCATTTGTCGATTGGCAAATAACTCTGGCATCATTGTCTTGATCGTGTAGAAATGATCCAGTTTGGACTTGGCCTTCTCCAGGCTAAATTTGCAGCCACGCAGAAAGGCAATGAGAAATTGATCATCCTGGCGACACTTTAGATGCGGTTGCTTTGCCAGCCAATCTCGTAGTGCCTGTAAATCCGCCGGAATTCGTTCCTCCACCTCATTCAGCTCGGTTTCAGCAATGTGGCGCAATTCAGCGCTAAGTGGACGTATCGCGGTCATAATCTGCAGCTAACACCTGTCCAACCTGTCCACCTGTTCACTCTGTATCTCAACTGTGCGTCGTGGCAACTCTTCGACTACTGAAATTGTGGTCAGCTACTGCCGTTCAATAATAATCAGTTGGCTCTAATCTATTGCCAATCAATAGCCCAGATAATTGCTGGCTAGTTTGCCAGAATCTAAACGTTGACGCACTCTGTTTGCTCTTAACTCGAAACAAACCATTGATTAGATTGACACAAGTCCAAGAATCATGCTTAATAGTCGTTAACACAAATTGCAGCTGTTTCAAGAAGAGATAAGGCAAGGATGGGGTCAGTGTCGAGGTCGGGAGGTGTGGGGAGAATTGGGTATGAGAATTGGATACGCAATGCAGTTGTAAAAGGGGCGTAAAAATAAAACATTTCATTTTTGTTATTTTTGTTGATATCGCCTGTTAATCGAACCGCGTAACCGTTATATGTACCTTAAGTGTTATCTTATCGCAAAAACTGAAGCGGCACAGTGTCCCGAAAGTGCATGATAAGCTAGCCAAATGAAAGCATCAAAGGAAATGTTTTAAATATAATTTAAACTAACTATAAACTAGTGTGGAGTGGTTTTTAGTTTGTGATTTTACTTTAGGGAAATATAGTTATTAGTTATTTAATAAATGCAGTTGCTTAAATATAACATTAATATTATTTTTGTACTTACTATAACTTACAAATAGACGAGTTTCTATTTTCTATCTATTCCTATATCTATTTTTGTATGTAAAGCTGTTTTATCAATATATTTTATTACTATGTAAGGCAAAGAATTCTAAAGAATTTAGTTGTAGTTCTGCTTTAGTTAGCATAAAATCTTTATATAAAGTTTCTCCTTAAAGAACTTTAACTTGTATTGTGTAAAATCACACACATCACCTGATTTCTTATCGATTTGCTAATATAAATGTTCTTAAACAGTGATTCTAATCTTTAGCAGAGTGCAATTAATAGATTATTGCATCAGCAACGTTTGCTTTGGTCAACATAGAAATTAACCTTGCTCCACTGTGCAATGGTAACGGAAACACTGTCGACTCACAGCTCTCCTATTGCTCTAGTAAAGTGTACACTTGTCTGGGCCCCTCGTAGCAGGCGCCGACTTTGCTATTAGTCGTGTATCAGCCTAGATAGAGTACACAAGTCTCTGGAAATCTTGTTTTTTTTTCCTTTCTTTTGGACAAAAACACACACAGACACACACACATACAGACTTTAAAGTTTCGATTTTTAAAAATTTTGCAGTTATCCTACTAGACTATGGCCAAAATACGAGAGCTTGTGCCGGAGTTGGCGGAAGTGGCACGCACGGAACTCAAAGAGGATGCGGCAAATAGAGATGCACTCATTGTGGCCTTCCGCACATGGATCAATGAACAAAATTACCTGGAAGCACGTACCGATGATCAGTTCTTGGTCGCATTTCTGCGCGTTTGTCTGTGGGATTTGGAGCTGGCCAAGAAGCGCATTGTTTTCTTCTACAATTACAAATCCAAGGAACGTGGACTACTCAAAAGTCGTCTTGTCGATGACAAACTGCTCGAACTGGCCAGATCCGGGTAAGACTTAAGGCTTATCAGTCTAAAGTATATGTAGTTGTTATATTGATTGATGACTCTTTTTATTTTTATCTTAGCATATTTGCTACGTTGCCAAATCCCATTGGACCCGCAGGTCCGCGCATTCATTACACACGCATGGGACACATCGAGACCTCCAAGCACAGTGTGACGGACATCTTTCGCTTCCATGCTTTCCGCTCTGAGATCGAGATCAATACAGATGACAACTGGAACATTTCTGGTGTTGTAGAGATTATGGATTTCACTAAAATACCATATTCCCTGTTGCTGCAATTTGATCCGAGTTTGTTTAGGCGCATGAATGCATTCCTCGAGCATGGTATACCCACGAATTTAGTGGCCACGCACATTGTAAATGCCTCGCGGGAAACCCAATTTGTGCTCACTGTAATCCGCAATGTGATGAAACAAAAGGAATTGGTTAGTTGTACTTGCAATACGTTTGTAATGAATATGATAATGAATTCCTTTTAATTACAGCTGCACATACACCCCAATGTCGAGTCGCTGGCAAAGACCATTGGCAAGGAATATCTGCCGGTGGAGCTGGGCGGCGACAATGGTTCCCTCAACGAAGCCATGGCCCGCTACGAGACGCAGCTGAACAGTTTTGCCAGCTACTTCAACGAAGACGAACGTTATGGCGTCGATGAGAAACTGCGTGCGGCCAGCGAGAAGGAACAACGGAATACAACGCTTGTCTCCGGCGTAACTGGAGAGGAGGGTGGCGCCTTTCGTAAATTGAACATCGATTGAGGCTTGTGGCCTGGCCAAGTTAATTGTACTATATTCAAATGCACATACTATATATACACACACACCTCACACTCTATCTCTCTCTCTCTATGCATATGTGTATACCCTATATATATATATATCTATATATATATATACATGTTTATATATATACATATATACCCTATACATATATGTACTACAACCGCTATAGCGAACTTTGGTCATAGCTAAACCTGATATTTTATAACAATTCATAGAAAGCAACATCGAAACTAAAAGCAAATTGAACAATGTTACAACAACAAAAACAAAACCAAAACCAAAAAAAGTAAAGAGTGCACACTGAAAAAAAAAAGAAATGGAGAAAAAAACAACAAAAACGCCATCAAATGGCACTAAAAAAAACCTCATGAATGTCGATTATAATTTATTGTCGTTCTTATCAGAGAGTATGTACATGCCCCCATGTCTATCGATGAACTGTCGGATAGTCGCCCAAAAATTATTCTCGCCACATTTCGCTCACTATGAACGTCTTCTACTTATACTTAAACTATATGCTAAGTTGTTGGCTTTTATTTTAAAACATGCGCGTACACGCACATATACATACATACAAACATACATACAAACATACAGAATGCATATGTATAATTTTTCGATGATTTTTGCATTAGTTAAGCGTCGTTTCTACTAATTTTTGATACTAGTTTATACATACAGAAAAAATATATATATATATATTTAGTATATACATACTACAGATATAATTGACAGAGTATTGTAGCGCGACCCATGTTGAGTACGTTAATAAATTAAAACGAATTTGTTTAAATGTCAAAACAAAAAAAAAAACTACATCTGAAACCAAACAAATGTGACACTTTTCTTTGATTTCTACTGTAATTTATGAGCTTATCATTTGTAACTGATAACACATTGATAAGCGGCGATGACGTATCGGTTTGTTGGGTTTATGTTACGTTATTATCTGTGCTTTAGATATAAGTTTATGTTATGTATTTTAAGGCCCTGTACCTTAAAGTAGGATCAAAAGTTTATTAAGTTTGTCAAGACTATATGAGCTAGAGAAACTAAACTTGGTATGTGGGCTTATCTATATCCTAGGCAGAATTTTAACATCGAAAGGAAGTTTATCTTCAGTTACAGAATAAGTACAGGGTCTCTTCCAGTCGGCTTTCGTCGACAGTGGCCTTTCCGATTAATTTAACACTGCAAGGTCGCTGATAAAAGTGTCAACAATATTCACTTCATCATTAGGAAAACACCAAATTGACATTTGGAATTCTTGCTGTGCCTGAAATTAAGCAATATTCATTCAAACAAATATTTTGTTGACAATTTAAACTGAAAAATACGCGCGCGCAAGTTGGCGTGTGGCGCATTATAAGTGCGAGTGAGACAACGGTATAAGCGCATAGCTCTTTAGTCTAGCACAGGGTAAGTTTACTATAAGGTGACGCTTTCAACAAGATTGTCCGCCTGGAGGTCCCTTATTTTGCCTGTATGCAAGTCGTTGCATCCATATGATAACACTGTTTAAGGGACCTTAACAAATCGGAATACGTTACCTTGTTGTAATTAACCATGTTCTAGCATTTGGAAACAGTGTTGTAAAGTAACGCAATTGAACTTTACACTCCAGCTGATTTCAACGTAGCTCATCAAATTGTGCTTTTCAATTCATCAACATGGCCCAGTCAATTAAGTATTATTACGATCTATTGTCGCCGCCATCGCGTGCTCTGTGGGTTGCATTGAAATTGTCCAAAACGCCATTCGAAGATTGTCCCGTCGCGCTGCGCAAACGTGAGTTTAAACGCCATTTCGATTGTTATTTCTAACCGGCAATATTCAAAGTCCAATTATTGTTTTGCAGGCGAACAACTGACCGATGAATACAAGAGTATTAATCGTTTCCAAAAGGTGCCCGCCCTGGTGGATGGTAACTTCCATTTGTCCGAGAGCGGGGCAATGGTGCGGTAAGTAAACTATAAATAATACTCTTAAGGCAGCATGAATAATGAATATACTTGCAGCTATCTGGCAAATAAAAACAAATTGACCGAGCAGCTGTATCCCAAATCTGTGGAGGATCGCGCACGTGTCGATGAGTTCTTGGATTGGCAGCACTTTAACTTGCGCCTGCCAGCGATGATGTTATTCCGGGAAGCATGGCTCTTTCCCATTAACGGAATCAAGCCCAAGCCAAAGCCGGAACAAATCGAAAAGTTGATCAAAAATGTAGAGGGAAGTTTGGGTCTGTTGGAACGTTTGTGGCTGGACAAGGACTTTCTACTCGGACAGCATCTGACAGTAGCCGATCTGCTGGGCACCTCCGATATTGAACAGCTGAGTGAGTAACTCAAAGTAAACTCAAACCCATCGATATTAATTATCCTGTCGTATCAATTTCAGAACTTTGCCAGTATACTGTGAGTGAGAAGAAGTTTCCCAAGGTGGCCAAGTGGTTGGATCGTGTGCGTGAAACTGCTCATCCCTATCATGAACAGGCACATGCTTTCCTTGACAAAAAGACCCAGCAGGCTGCTAAAGCCAAGCTTTAAGCATTTGCCCTTAATTTCACCCGACCAAGATTGCATTTTTGTTTGATTTTCCGAACAGTTTAGCTTAATTTTGTTCTTGTGTTCTATTTTACAATCTATTTATTTTGTGCTGCTTTAAACGGGTTTTTGTTCATTTTTTGAATTACTTGTATAAATTTGTACTACAATTAGATAATTAAACTAATCAATGTCCAGTTTTCGAAATGATCCCTGAATACCGAAAAGCGTTTCAGAGTTAATGGGTTCACCTCGTCGCAGTTTCTCATTTGTGCCATAGGCCACATCCTGTTCAAAGAAGTCCGTGTAGTCAATCAATTTCTGTGTCCAGGTATCGACAACATTCTGTATTGTGCCATTGGTACCGCCGTATTCAACGGGCAGGCATTCCTTGGGCACATACTGATAAAGCGTATCCAGTTTGGAGTGTATATGGAACTGGTAAATGTAAGAACAAAGTATTATATTAATTAAGAAATTTCGATTCTATGATAATCTATTTGTACACACCCGTTTGCGTATCTTGTCGCTCATCAAACTCTTGGCTATGGACATGGCCGTCTCGGCGGTGGATGGTGCGTTAATAAAATGGAACCCCTTGGGTCTGTAGGGCAGCGCTTTGTCGCCCAGCACGGCTAGTTTCTTGATCAGCACCACATCGAACTGGAACATGTGACCGGCGGTGACGCCTTTCATATCAATAATCTCAACGAATCCAGATACCATGGCATTATCATCTTCACGTATTTGTATCTCCCCCAACATGGTGTTCACTTGCATTACCTCTGCAATGGAATACTTATTGGAGTCGTATTGGGCATAGCGTGAGATGTGAATACGTGGTCCGTCCGCCTGCAATGGTTGCGATAATCGCAGTAGGCAGCTAATATAATAGAAGATACATATTAATCCACTTGGTTTACTGTAATATCTTAGTATCTGCCACTACTTACGCCGTTTTCAGTATGCTCAATTGTTTCTCGCCCACAAAACGATTCTTATATAATTCCGGTACTGCACCACGCATCGCATAAAAGTTGTCCAGCTTCAGTTTAGTCTTCTCCAGACTGTACTTGCAGCCACGCAGAAAGGCGACCAGAAATTGAGCATCCTGTCTGGCCTTCAGATGCGGCTGCTTTGAGATCCATGTACGAAGCGCCTCAATATCCGTGGACACACGATCGGGCACCTCGCCCAATTCCTGTTGTGCCTTCAGCGCCAACTCAGCGCTCAGTGGCCGCAAGGCATTATCATCGATAGATTGATTGGACGACATGGTACGAGTTCAGGTTATCTGTATATAAATAGATACTATATATATGAGTATACGTAGAACTTTGATTTATTAAAATTTTGTCTTTTGATAGTCAACTTCCGGGGCCATTTGCCATGTTGTCATGGCTTCAACTCTCGATTAGATAGGGACTAAGGCTACCAGGCACTCCGATTTGTCATAGATTTGAGTAATAACTTGGGCAAAATGTGAAACACGTACTGATAACGATTACATTGGGGAATATCTAGACACGGCTATCTTTAACACTAGGTAAACCCCAATCAAACATATGGGGCTGGGCCTTGACTTGTCTTGACTGTATAGAGAGCAGTGCTCAGTTCAATTTTAACGCTGCTCGACCTCTACTCACAATTGTCTTTAATTTAATATAAGCTGTTATTTATAGAGGCAAGTCTGTAGGTGTAGTATATATATGTATATATATTGTATATATATGGGTATGCGTATTATTCGCGTCGTGCTACGTAGTATTTAAATGTCAAACCACTAACTACTGAACTTGACTGTGGTCTATGCGCGACTGTCAACGATCCGAAATTGTCGTTACCGTTTTTGTATCTGTGCTGGATACTCGTTCTGACACTCGCACTCGCAGTTAGAATCGGGTTCATATTCGGACTGGGAGCTGCACTCTTTGGTGTCGTCACAGGCAGTGACGCATGGACTAATGACAGTTGTTTGGCATTGAAGAGTCGATCCAAGAGCGGGAGAATTGAATTTGTTTTGGGCTCTGCGAAAGCGTTTGTTACAAAAGCTTAACAGCTGCTGATAAAATAACATTACTGTATATAATATTTAAGTATTCATTATAGAGCTATCAATTTAATGGGACTACTAGCTCAGTTAAGATATTCCGACAGTCTGTAACATCTGTTTTTTTCTCTGCACTCAAAGCAACACTTTCTCTGCGCATAGTTATCAGTTAGAAACAGATATCTAAAGCGTTTCCATTTACCTGTCTATAGCTAGATAAGGGCATTATCGTTAAACATGATACATCTATTTTTTTTTTTTTTAGTATTTAACTCGCAATTTTTTTCGCTTTTTCGGTTTTTACATAGCCCAGTTAATTATCATTTCTTATCGCCATATTTTATGTCAGATATTAGACACAGAAATAAAGCAAATGTAATCGTTCTGAACTTGGTTTGATCGCTTTTGCGACACGTCATTCTGGAAAAAGTACCATATTAATGATTTTATAACCCAAAAGCTTGTATAACTTGTCGCACTTATCAATCCAGTTAATAGACTCAACAAAATATTATCGGGATTTGCAGAAACTGTTTCTCATTGTTAAAAAGCTAAAGTTTTACATATTGCATAATAGACTTCTTGTCAAACTACTAAATAAATATATTTTCTTTATTTTTCGGGTAAAATCTTTGAGTTACTATCACATTTACTCCTTTAATAACAAAGCACATTCGTCAAATGATGGATTTAATAAGTATCTGCCTTCAATATTCAAAACTTCCATTAATAACTTTTCTGCCGAGGGAAGCTGAAGCACAGAATCTTATAAAATTTGCAGCTTATACCATTTATAAGTGTTTTGGTTATAAAATATTCGCATGCTCAAAAGTATGCAAAGTTATGGCAACAATAAAATTTGTTCTAAGTCATAAAAGTATGAACTAACATAGTTCGCCACCTGTTGTCTAAATATGGAACTACTAATTTTTTATGTTTATCGAAAGTCAAAAATTTCAGTTTATGTCGCAAATATGTTTTATTATTTCGTATTTATTTCATAAAAATATATATAAAAAGATATTCTCAACTTAAATGTGGGTGTTTAAGTATAAATATACAAAGTTATATATATAAAACTAATGCTAACAAAAAATATTTATAATAATTGTTATATTTGAAATTGTCGATTGGATTTTGTTCTTGAGTTCTTGTGTTTTTCTTTTTTTTATCAATTCAATCGCACACATAAAATTTATGATAATATCACATTTAAATATAAATAATTAGAAATGTTTATAATCAAATCAAACATAAAATGCGGGCAGCTCATAGCTACTAAGACTCGGGCCAATCTGTTCGTCCGTATGAAGCAATACTGTACTTAATTATAAGGCAGTTGTGGCTGAGAGAAGTTCTCAATTGATTCAGTGCGTAATTATTTACGTAGATCTTTATATATATATATTCGTAGGGCTAAATACCTAATAGTATATATTGTATTAATTTTGTATATATTTATAAAGTTTATTAAATAAGTAGATGCGGTTAAACAATCCTGCTATTCGGCCCAATAGATGGTGTCTGTGTGCACAATTGGCAAGGAGAAAAAAACAACTTTTTAAATATATATTAAATTGCATATTCTGAAAGGCCGCTTTGTGTGTTGTCTTCGTGGAGGCGTTCTACTGTCTGACAGTATTCCATATATTTATATATTTATCTTTCCTGTTTCGAAACATGCCTAAGTTTGTTTTCTAGAAGAGAAAACTCTAAGCATTCAATTGTCAAATCATGGCTATAATTAAGCTTATAGCTATATCTTAATTCTGATAGATCAATGCCAGGCCAACCAAGTGAGCAGCAGCGATACCAGAACTCCAGTCAGACTGTGCCCCCTTCTTAGGCACTCGGCGGAGTTGCTGTCGGTTGTCTCATTGGTTCCAGATACCAATGGCGATGTCCAGCGTTGTTCCTCATCCACATCGTTGACACTGCGCGCACATTGCATCCACATGCGAGATGATAACTTGGGACGGGCATGTGCCACCTTCATGCGATCATCGTTGAACTCCCAATAGCCAAGGTTCTTGAAGAAATACGTCTTGCCGTTCTTATACTGGAATGCGGCATCGATGTTATACCCAACGCCTGCCCAAATAGACATATCACGTGGATAATCCAGTTCTACCTTGCCCGTGTTCTCGTCAATGCGCCAGTACAGGGTGCCACTCGTTAAATACGTGCGATTGTTGTGTCCCCAGACAAATGCCGCATCTATGTGGGACAGTGTGGGTGGTAAACCCAAGGTGGTCAAGGGTTGCGGATAACCTGGCGCCAATGTGACCGAATCGAACACATAATACTGACGACCTGCAATTGAATTGGATGCAGTTAAATGTAGAACATATACTCGTCAAACGCTACTCGTTACTTACCTATAAAGAACACAATCTGTCGCTGTTGATTCTCAAAGACGGCATCCACCTTGTTAAAGTCCTCGGGCAATGCGGCCCAATGACGTCGTGTTTCCGTCGGATAACCATTATACAAGCCCTTTGCACCAATACGCCAAAGGAACTGTAGGAAAGGGAGTAAAGTTTAATTCGTTATGCTATTAACTAACTTTTTTCTATTCGTTATGCTCACCTGTCCCCTAAAGATGAATAATTCACTGCGTATCATAGAGATGGCATCGTAGCTGGTCATACAGCTGTCGGGTTTGGGTTTGCGTGGTTTGTGTGGTTTATGCGGTTTATTGGGCTGATGGGATGTGGGATAGTTGTAGGGTCTGTAAGGTTGCCCAGTGGCTGGTGTTCTTCTCGGTGGCATAGTTGCTCTCGTTGTTGTTGTCATGCGTTCTCGATCTCGTTCTCGTTCACGTTCTCTCTCACGCTGTACACGTTCTCGCTCTCGTTGCTCTCGCTGCTCACGTTCTCGTTCGCGTTCTCGCTGCTCACGCTCACGCTCACGTGCACGCTCTCGTTCTCGCTCCCGTTCACGCTCACGTTCTCGCTCGCGCGTACGATCTCTATTCGGATAATAGTTGGGATAATTGTTGGGATAACGATTCGGATAATAAGTAAGCGGACGCATTGTTGTTGTTGTCGTTGGTCTTGTTGTTGTGCTCGTTGTGGTTTGCGGTCGATAAGGTCCCCAAACCTTCTCCTTGGCACCATACAGCTCCTGTATGCCATTACGATCATCGTCGGGCAGCTTGCCATCGACCTCATTGTTCTGATACCAGGGAAACATGACCGCATTCGAGTCCGAGGAGTGGCCCAAGCCCAACGAATGACCCAGTTCATGTAGGGCCACATTCAGAAAGTTGGTGCCTGCAAAATGCGAATGAAATGCGAAATGCGACTGGTTAATGGCAACAGCGACTGACACAAAGGCAACGACGTCGTCGTCGTCGCCTTGACGACTTTGTAAGTGGCATAAAAATGGCGTCGTTGCAACATTTTGCAGCAGGAAAAAACACACTAGTAAGAAAGATTTAGATACGAGTGTTTGACTCTAAGTTACCCTGGGCTAACAAACAAGTGTTGTCAGATATTATCCTTATACTTGTATTTGTCTAATCTTATGTGCTGTATTCAATATTAAAGTTCTACTTTATTACATCAAAATAGGAATACATATTTTCTTATAGAGGAATGTGCCTGAATTGTATATAAGAAGGAAAGACAAGGAAGAATCTACAGTTGTTACACGAGTTTCTCATAAGTCTAGCTCTCAATAAATCTAAAAGTGACAGTAGTAATTGAATCAAACTCCAGGTACTGATGAAGCTTAGATTAGAGCTTAAGAAACATTGACTCATAATGGAACTTGAAGCAGAACCAAATGCACTTTTAATACATTTAACTGACCTCCAGATACCCGCATTGAGACGTTTTATGACTGCAGGGTATGAAAAATGCTCATTGCTGCGTTTGCCAACGTCACGCGTCATGCTGACAATTTTTTATTGGCATTAAAAACCATTAAAAATGTCGACATTGGGTTGAGGTTGGAGTTGCAAGATTGGAGATTGCAGCCTGGGTTTGTCATTGAGGTTGGCTTGCGGCAGAGTGGCAGAGTAGGGAAATGGGGAGGTTTGCTGTTGCTGTTGCTAGGGCCACGATTTATAGCGCTAAATTACAAAACGCATGCAGGCAGTCAGGACCAACAGGACAGTCAGGACAGACAGGACAGACAGGACAACAGGCATTCAGTCGGCGCCAGTTGCTCATTTGTTGTTATTGTTGTTGTTGTTGTTGTTGGTATTTTTGGGGGTTCCGCCGTAGAGCCAGTGTACTATTGCGCCGTAGCGTATGCAACGTTTATTGATTTTGCCTGCTGGCTGCGGTTTTGGCGCCTGCAATTTGCCCGCAGCCTTTTTAGCCACGACGTGACCGCACAGCAACAGCAGCAGCAACAGCAGCTGCCCATGATTATTATTATCTATTACTATTATTATTATTATCAAATGTAATTAAATTATGCATTAATTTACTGGCTAAATCATGAGCTAACCACACACGCACACACACACACACACACAGAGAGAGATTCACACTTACCATGACTATCATCGCTGCTGGCATCGAATTCCCAGGTTTCCTCCGCATCAAAATGTGCGTCACCGCCACGCCCAACGCCCGGATAGAAGGCGTGTGCCAGCACCTGGCCAGGTCCATCAAATTTATAGCCATCGCCGTGATCGCGTCTGTGGAAGAGAATAAATGAAACCTAGTTATATTTATAGAGTTAACGTCAGCGTTGATTACCCAATTCAATGGCATTGAAATTACGAGCTGTTCCATTTATACTTATATATACTTATCTATATAAAACAAAAAAAAACAGCTGCAACATAAACTCTTTGATTTGAAATTGGTTTGTGGCATATACACACACACCCACCCCCCTCTTGTTGTCATCATCATCATCATCGGTTTCATGGTTTAATACTTGGCTTATTTATCGTTGCCTGGTTTTAAGTGCAATTTTATGTGTTTGCCCATGGTGCACAAGGTTTATGACACTACATAACGATTTTTATTTTTATGGTTTATCCACCCCCGCCCCCCCTACCGTCTTTTAATACGCACCGTGCAAAGACAACCTGTATATCCGCCTGATCGCTGTACACTTCACGAAATGTCAGTTTCGAATTGTTTTCCCAAACGCGCAGAGCTTGAGCAACCATCATCCGTACCTTGGACGCATCCGGCATTGACTGATTCACCAAGCTAAAAATAAACCAAAAGAATTGTTTTTTAGTAAGAAAATTCCGTTTTAGTAGATCAAACTTATGATATATTATTCTAAAATATTTTAAAAATCCCTAAAGAATTGGTTTTTAATTAGAAAATGCTTTTAAATAGATCATACTTATGATATATTATTTTGAAATATTTTAAAACTCCCTAAAGAATTGCTTTTTAAATAGAAAATGATTTTTCATAGATAAAACTTGTGATATATTATTCATAAATATTTTAAAACGCCCTAAAAAAATTGTTTTATAAATATAACTTTCTTTTTAGTAGATCAAACTTATGATATATTATTCTTGTTTATTTTAAAAATCCCTAAAGAGTTGTTTTTTTATACGACAATTATTTTTAATAGATTAAACTTGTGATATATTATTTTCATTTATTTTATAAATCCCTAAAGAACGGCTTTTTAATTAGAAAATTATTTTTCATAGGTCACACCTATGATATATTATTCTTAATTATTTTAAAAATTACAAATTAATTGCTTTTTAAATAGAAAATTATTATTTTGTAGATCAAACTTTTGATATATCATTTTTATACATTTTAAAAACTACAATAGAATTGCTTATTAATTAGAAAATAATATTTCATAGATCAAGCTTGTGATATAATTTTTTTAATTATTTGAAAAATCCCAAATGAATTGCTTTTTAATTACAAAGTGCTTTTTAATAGTTGAGACTTGTCATATATTATTTTTAATTATTTTAGAAATCCCAAAAGAATTGCTGTTTAATTACAAAATGCTTTTTAATATATAAAACTTTTCATATATTATTTATATACATTTTAAAATTTCCAAAAAATTGCTTTTTAATAAGTAAATTATTTTTCATAGCCAAAACATAAAATATATAATTCTTAATTATTTTAAAAATACCTAAAGAATTGCTTTTTAATAAGAAAACTAGTTTTAGTAGCTCATACTTATTTTAACACATTTTAAAATTTCCAAAAGAATTAATTTTTAATATATAAATTCTTTTTAATTGATTAAACTTATGATATATTATTTTAATTTATTTTAAATATACCAAACGTCTTTCTTTTCAATACGAAAACTATTTTTAGTACCTCAAACTTTTGAGTTATAAATCTTATTTATATAAAAAAATGCATAAGCTGCTAAAACGTTATTTATCATATTAATCTTACATATTAGTATTGAAAATTGCTGAAGAAATACAATTTAAATTATTTTTTCATCACTGAATAATTCTTTAAATACTTCTTTAGTTTGAGGAATTTCCATATGTAAATTCTATTGAAACTTTCATTGACTTGCAATTGAATTTGCACTTCGACACAATGGAATTTATTGCAAAAAGGAAAAAAAAACTGTAATAATTTATGGTTTGTCGCATTTCTTGCACAACTTTGGCATGGGATGACAACCCTTTAAATTGTATTTAAGTGAAAATTGTGCTACAAACTGCATACCAACATAAGATTTGTTTCTTACACATAGATAGACTAGACACACACTTCACACACACACTTCACACACACACTTCACACACACACTTCACACACACACTCTCACCTAATAGTCTTTGCACATTGTTCGCTGACTTTTTGGCCTACAACTTTGTCTCAACATGGTCATGTTGCAAAAGATACAAACCGCTAATATGAGGAGACTATACTTTTACCCAAATACACACACACTCTCACACACACACATTTACACACCTTAGCACACTCACATAACTTTCACTTTGTGATGCAAAAATATATTTTGTTTGCTGCATATACAAGTCAGTTGACAGTTGGGCACAAAGGGGAGCATTGAGAGGCGCGGAGGAATGCTAAAACTGTCACTTAGTTTACTATATTTTTGAAAATTTCATGCCAAAGTTGGCTACAAATTTACCTGGAAAGGCAAACAGCAAACTGGACCAGGACCAGGTAACTTCCCTCCTAACGCAACTCTTCACTTACGACTTTTACTCGATTTCCGCTTGGACAGAAGTTTTTTTTGGGTTTTTTTTTAGAAACAGTTCTGTTAGCTATCCTTGTAGCTATGATATCATATAATACCTAGCAGATTCTCTCGTTGCACTCTCTCTCTAGGTTGTTTTCGGTGTTTCAACATTTTATGCAAATTAGTTATGTTTCTTTTATGCCATTGTAGCCTCGGCCTCGGCCACGTCTGTTGCTCTTTACTCTTTGCGCAAAGCAAAAAAGTTTTCTTCTTTTTTTTTCAGTTCTGTGTGTGTGGTTTACATAAAATCCCCAGGCCTGGACAGCTGCTTCTGCTGCTTCTGCTGCTGCTGCTGTGTCCTGTGTTTCTTAATTTCACATCTATTTTTTTTTTTTATCCCTTTGCCTTTTACCAATTTTTTTTTCTACACTTTTTGCCATTGTGTTGTGTGGTCTGCGAGTGGTTGGCTTGACTTTTGTGTTTGCCTTGTGCCAGAACTGCTGCTCGTAGTTTCTCATTTGCGGCTGGCTTACAGTGCGTATGCGTGTTTTTGTCAATATGCATTGAAGCATTTAACCACTTGCGTGCCACGCCCACATGATCGTTTCACTTAAGTGGACTTTCCATATAGTAGTACATACCGTATGCGTTTCATTTTCTTTTCAACTTCTGCCATTGCATTTTTCCAATCAAATGGACCATTGGCTGCTGACACGTCGTTGTTGTCGTCAAGTCAAAGTCTACGATAGCTGGTTTTGTTTGTATGTTTGTATCTGCATCTGTAGCTCTAAGCCTTGTATCTGAATCGAAATCGGAATCGGAATCTGACTGCGACATCATTAGCCACACGTACAAATGATTGGAGACTGGTGCACTGGTCACTTGACCTGACCTATGACTGTGTCTTCTGACTGCCTCCCCCCTGCCACCTACCACCTGTCTCTATGTCTCTATGTCTCCATGTTGTGCCTCCAGTTCGTGCCCTGTTCTGTTTTTCCATGGGCTACCCTGCTACGACTTTCGACTGTGATTCCGGCGCTTTGCCCAAAACGTGCTCAATTGCAACGCCATTTGTTTGCTTAGTTGTTGATCCATTTGTCCTTATGGAGGTGGGCAACAGGCAGTGGCAGGCAAGGGAGGCGTGGCAGGCTCAGCACTGTTACTGGCTGGCTGATGTGACTCGTTTGCTATTTGCTCAAAGCTTGTTGTTGTCTCGCTATGGCAAATTAACTGCACTACTGTGTCCCCTACCCTCATAGTTCATCATGCTGCCACCAACTCTTACCACCTTGCTGACGAGTCCCTTTGTCGTGCTAATTTTGTTGCTACTGCGCTTGGATTTAAATGCGAACCATTGCACTGTGTCCTGTCACGTAGCCATTTCCAGCTGCAACAGCAACAGCAACTGTAGCAACTGTAGCAACAATTGTAGCTAGAGCTGGAGCCGCTCGGTTTGACCTCTGTTTGTCTTTGCCATGTCACTTTGTGTGCCGAGCATTTAAATTATTATGAACCTGCCTCGCTAACTGCTAACCAGATGGATACCGACCAAGTACATGACACTGCCAATGGGGGTTTTAGTCTATGGTTTAGGTTTGAGCTTCAGTTGCAGCTACACCATAGTACTACCTTGTGGTCTTCTACTTCTCTTGCTGCTGCTGTTACTGTTGGCAAACGTGTGTTTTGGCCAATTTGTTGCCTTACACGTAAAACAAACCGAACAATTAGCCAAATGGCTGCGCGACTCCATTTGTTACATTTCATAGGCTGTAGGCAGGAGGAGGAAAATACGACAGGCAAAAATGCAATTAAAGTATTTAAAGCTGTTTTTTTTCATATTTTAACTTTTTATTATATTTATTTGTAAAGTTCGGTAGAAAGAAAATTAAATAATCTTTTATAGCATTGCAGTTTAGTGCCTTTTAAAGTTGTCAAATAATTAAATAAATTAATTTCAAGACCTCAAGCCAGCCAAAGAACTCACATAAGAAATGGAAGGGCCGCCAAACGTCAGAATTTATTAAATAAACTATTTAGTATTATTATTGAAATATTATATAATTAATATATATGAAATATATGCAATAAAGTAAGTAAATATATATTCATTCACTTAATTTCTTAGTTCTGCAAAAGTAATAATATTGCAATTATAATATAACACTTATAGAAGATTTCCATGAGGTAAAAGTCTCTCTACCTTTTCAAATAAAATTTTATTTATATGTCGAGTCGAAGGCGTAGATTAGCTTTCATTAACTAGTATTATGTTTACATATGGGCATTTCCACCAAAAGGTCCACCGAGACCAAAACATTCAAAGTGTTTAAAAACAACTTGTTTCATTATAAAAATAGGGTGTATAGTCGATATTTTAATAGGATAGCAATGTAATTTAACTAATGTAACAAAATTTCGTCTTTATTCATAACCCATTTCGAGATATTGGGATGTAAAGTTAAATTAGCGCAACTTTTCTCATTTGGGCATTTCTAGTGTACATTTTGTTTTGATACAAATTCTCAGAATAAGTTATTATGCATTGTCTTATGGTACTCCAAATCTTTGAAAAAGGTACAAAGAGTCAAAAAATAATGTATAAGAAAGTATGCGATTGCAAGTTACGATAATTTCGGCTTTGCATTATCGCATATTTCGGTGTCCCGTGCGACATGTCCCGTGCGAATACGGCTTTATTTAATTTAAAAAAAAACTAGGAATCATATTTGAGCAAAACTATAACCATTTTAAAGAGACATCAACGCATAACATTTATCAGAAATTTGCGTGAATATATTGCCCAAACTCTCGCTGAAATCTGAGATTAAATTGATCTCCAAAAAAACCACTTCTATTTTTGTCCCGTGCGAATGCCTTGATTTTTTGTAAAAATCTACAATACGAATAGTTCCTCAAAATCGACCTTAGCACCAATTATAGGGCTAATCAAGAACTACTTTTAATTGGAAAAATAATTTTGAAAATCCGTCTTACTTTGACCTTTTTACCACTTACAATGTGTACGATTGTCCCGTGCGACATCATGGAAATGCCCATATAACTATTAAACATAATTTTGTAAATAAATAAATAAATAATTTATATGATTTTTGACTTTCCACGCTTAAATTTGAATCTGTATATTGACAAATGTCGACAGCTCTGCGTCCTGTAGATAAGTTTTAGTTTCATAAACAGAGTTTGATCTTTATAATTATTGAAATATTGTATAAATTATATATATGAAATAAAGTCAATAAATATTTAGTTATTTACTTAATTTCATAGTTCCCTACAAGGAATAATATTGGCATTATAATATATAATATATTAAAGGTCTTTCTACCATATAACACATTTAAATTTATAGGTTTTTTACAGGCTTAAATACATATCTGATAATTGACAAATATCAAGAGCTGTCCGGCCTGTAGATAAGTTTTAGTTTTATAAACAGAGTATGGTCTTTATAATTATTGAAAATAATACTATATTTAACTGAAAGGCTGTAGCAATAATATAAAATGTTATGTGAGCGCAAGTTTGCCAAAACTTGGATATGTTTTCATACTTTTATTTGATGTTCACTTCTATTTGCTTACTTTACTTTTAATTTCGAAAAAGGCGAATAAATTATATAAAGAAAAACTCAAGATTTGGCTTGATTTAATTTTGTATAGACAGAAAGTAGCAAAAAGGGGCTGTAAATAAGCTATTATAGAACTGTTTGACTTAAAATATTTAATAATGAAATGTTAATTATTACGAATTGAATTTCAATCATTTGTTCTTGGATTTCTTATAGTTTTCTACCCAGAAAAATGCTTACAACAATTGAACTTGATTTGTTAAACCAATATGTCTGTTTTTCTTCACTTTTTCTGACCTGTATTTATTTCTATTTCTTTTCTACCCTTACGTCTTTCCACGCACTCATTGAACAGACCTTAAAGGAGACCAGCAAGAGACCTTGAGGACCATACAATGCCAACATAACCCATCTAATAACAAATCTATCTGCCATTTAAGTACCTATCCCTATTTTATAACCTCTTTTCTTTCGAGTACTCGTATCTACAAACGGTTAATGGTGCACTCGCAGTTGAGAGGACATCATAAACCAGTTTATATACATATATCTGTATAAATATACTTATTTGGCTTCCTGTAAATCAGCTCATTTTACACTTTTATTTAAGTTCAGTTTCAGACATAAGGATTAAGGACTTTGCCAACTCATTGAATGTCTGATAAGCTAAGTTGAGTTCTTGAAATTGACTTTTAAGAAGTGGCCATACGATATGTGTGTTCGAAGACTCTTAATACAACCAAAAAAAAAATAAAAAAAATGATGTAATTTACACACAACACCAACATCGATACACATTGTACATATGCTCAAGTATTTATAGCTGCCATACAGTGCTGTTAAAAAGTTTTTCGCTAGGGCGACGTCGAAAAATTACTGTTTCCAGGCAAAAGCACGCATCTTCAGCTTATTTTCCTTTCCTATACAATTTTTCTTGGATATTTTTGGAAACGTTACTGAGCCGGAATCGACGTTTTTAATTTGTGCGAAATTAAGCAAAAAATAAACTCATTTTGTTAGTTCGCCACGCTCATGGGCAAACATTACCCAAAAAACTTTTTCGATAGCTGTCTAACAACAAAACCAAAAAAAACCCAAAAGCATGAAAATAAAATGAAAATGAAAATAACAAAAAAAAAAAAGAAAAACGCCAGAGAAACTTTCAACGGAAGTTTATAGGAAAAAATCACAGCGAGAATGTGCACGAAATTGTCTCTGGCTCTGGCAAGAAGAAAAATCTATGCGATTTGGAGAAAAAATTGCAAAACGCGCCACAAACTCCATCGATGCCACCGATGCCGCCAATGCCACCGTTGTCTTCACTTGCAGCAGAGCAGCCAAAGGCATTTTCTATTACGCCATCTTCCCGTATACCCATCAGTTTTTGTACCTCCAAAAAGGTAGTTCAAACTATGAATTATAACAGAAATATGTACTTAAGTTTGGCAGCTGCTAAAATATACAATTAAGCTATATTATTCGTATAAAATATGCTTAAATTACATCTTATATAATACTCAATTTCAATTGCAATTTTAAGCTACAATATCTTCATCTTTAATTACCTTAGACAACTTATAAGTTAACATATTCAACTCTAAGCAAATTAATCTATAATTTTACTAAATATGTGGTATCTTTTAGGCGCATAATTTGCTCTTAAGTTGATTTTACTTCGTAGGAGTTTTCTTTTTTGGGCAGGCAATGACTTGGCTGGCGTTTTTTTACCTTTTTTCTTCTTCTTCTTCTTTAGACGGAAAAACATGCAAAAGCTGCCAACGGTGATTTAGTTGTTAGCCGTCGGGCAAACATTTCATGGCTCGATGTGCTCAATTCAATCAATTGGCAAACGAAGGGCGAACAAATCGTTGCCGCCAGACAGCTAACAGCAGTTGTTACACACACACACACACACACACGCACACACACACACACTGGCACAACTCACACCTTATCGAACTCAAACTACCTGCAATTTTAATCAAAAATATGTGTGGCAGATACTTTGTGACATGACTGAGATAGGCTGTCAGAGATTGGCGTAATGTTGACATTTTGGCAACTGAAGAGTGGCAGCCAACGGCATTTTGATTTCCCAATGCCAAGAAAAGGGTCATCAATGGTTTCATTGCGAGTATGTGTGAGAGAGATTTATATAACATTAATATAAATTACAACATAAGCTTGAAATGTTGCTAGCATTATAAAAATGTTATTTATCATTATAGTTATTTATATACTGGTTAAGCATAAATTTTATCGATTAAAACAGACTGTGCTTATTCATTAGATAATTCATATACAATTCTGTAGTATTGCAAATTAGAATATTTATTTTTATACCCTATTGGGGTATATTAAGTTTGTTAAAAGTAAGGAAGTCTGGCAGAACTAATAATCTCGAACAGCATCAACAGACGCGTCGATATGGCAATTTCCCTCTGCCCGTCTGTCCGTCTGTCTGTCCATCTGTCCGTTCGTCTGTATAAGCGCCAAGATCTCAGAGACTATAAGAGCTAGAGACACTAGATTTGGTACGTTGCTCCGTCTATGGCCTAAGCATAACCAGTTTGTGTTCAAATTTGGCCACACCTCTTTCCGCACCCGTAAATCGAAAACAAAAGTTTTTAAATATCATAAAACGAAAATGATTAAAGCTAGTTTTTATTAAAATTCAACTAGTTTGATGCTTTGCTGCTAAGTCGTACATTAAATGGAATAATTTAGTTGACATATTCTCACTATTCATGTTTATCCCTTAAGTCCTGTTTATAAGCGCTTTAACTACAATTTATCGCAGTCTTAGTCACCTGGGTATTTGGGCGCCTGGACACCTGGACACCTGGTCCCCTCACATACATAACTTCTGCTGTCCGAGAACGACAGGAGATAATTACGCTTGAGCTTCCAAGTGGGCACATTAAATATTTAGGTTTTTTTTTTTTTTGGCTAGAAGGACCAAAGACCCAAATAAGAAACTAAAAGAAAGGGGTAGAAATAAAGCCAATGAAATGCTTTAAAAAAATGTACTAATACGCACCAAAGCTAAAGGTTTAAGTTTACAAATAATAGGCCAGAGATACATACTACTAGTTGTGTGTATTCTGAATCAAAAACCATAAGCCCAAAACACAAAGCCAAAAGCCACAAAAACCCAACACAAACACAAAAGCAAACAAAATTTACTTTGGCTGCTTCTCATGGCAAATTTAATTAATAAATAATCACATTGTAGCCACAAGAGTAATAACCAGCGGAAACAGCAACAACAAAAACAACAACAACAAAAAATAAGTATAGAAATGAAAATTGTCATTAGTGTTAGCCGAAATTGACAGACACAGACATACATACACCGGCAGAGACGCAGACATGCCTACAGACACACACACACACACACACTCACTCACACACACACATGAGTATTGATGGTGCTGAAAAATTACCAAGCAGCTGGCGACAAGTCTCAAGTGTTTAAAATTGCAAATGTTATTTTCACATGGCCCCTCCAAAAGGTAAATATTTGCCACAAGCATCTTTTTGCCCACTGCCTAGAAGTATGCTACAGCTTCAACTTGAGTGCTTGCCCCAAGGGCACACACCCACACACCCACACAGACACTAAGGGAGTATGGAATGGAACAGAACGTAGCCAGCCAGCCTCATCATCATGTTGCCTGGGATGTGCTTATAAATTTATTACCAAAAATGATTTTTGCCATTAAGCATTATTAAATTGGCATTTCAAAATTTTATTATGCATACGCAGCTTGACTTTTGTCCCGAGGCCATTGCCTGACATTCAGCCTCATGCATCTGAGATGAATTTCGGCAATTCGAGTGACGGGCAGAGCATCTGTCTCCATGTGAAAGACTTGGGATTAGAAAACAACATGAAATGGGCTTTGATTCCATTAATAAAATTGAGTAAACACTTCGATGTGCCATATATATATGAGACTATCAACATATTATGTTAGCTGATATTAGTATAATTATAATAATCTCATAAAATAAAGAGATTAATCAACAGTTAACCAACAGTCTATCAGCATATTATGTTAGATAAAATATTAGTCTAATTATAATAAACTTAGTTAATAATTTCTATATATTAAACACAATTTTCTAACCTTACTATTACTTATTCAATTAATACATAAAACAGCTACAATATTTATTGATTCATGATTTATTTATAGAAATATATTTGAGTAATTCAGTTTAAGGCAACTTTTAATCACAGCTTTCTCTAAAAAGTTTTATAGAAGAAATGCTTTTGCTTTTCTTTCATTTTGTCAGCTAATTCTGTTAATCTTTGCAAGCTGAACTTTTCTTCTTTTTTTGTTGTATCTTCTATAAGTTTGCGTTGGTCAGCGGTTTAGCTTAGTGGATATTCTATCCTGCTATCGCTCACTCAAGGAGGTTGTGATGGATACCAAATCGAAATAACATCACACCCAGGTTGAGTGAGTCAAAGCAAGACAAAATGTTTAGTTTTTGTTTCTTTTTTTTCTTTTGTTTTTATTATATATAGCACTTTTACACTTTTCACTAAGTTTAACACTTCATTTGCATAAAGTTTGATGCGTACCAAACTGTCAGATACACTGACTCAATTTCTCTGTCTCTTTTTCTATCTGTGTATCTATCTCTTTCTCAATTCTTGTCTGTTGCTTTTGTCCCTGAAGAGAAGTTTTTGGGTCGTAAGTTACGCGTGACTTTTGGCAAACAAATTGCATGTTTTATACATTTTGATTTGTAACTCTTGGCACTCTTCGGCAGCCGACTTGGTCCAGTTGGGTTTCCGAGGCTGCCACAGGGTTCCTAATTGAGTGGCAGGTGCATGTTTTATTTATGAGTCGAATGGTAATAAAAAAAAGGGACGCTTAAATTTAAAATCCCCACTAATTTGACACTTGATTGAATTTAAATTTTTAAATGCTTGAGTTCTGCTTTTTACATTTTCCGCAGAGGGCATATTGTTTTTGATAGCAAACGATGTTAAAGTATATAAATAAGGTATGTGGTAATTGTATTTCAAGGGTATTTAAAGCGTATTTCAGTTGCTAACAGTTTAATTTCATTATTTTCCGCTTGGCAAATCTCAACAGCCAAATGATTTGCAAGTGTTGACAATGCGACAATATGTATGTACATACTTAAATAGATATATAGATATATATATGTATATATGCTTGTATAATGTATAGTAAATCCTTGGCTGCGAATACAATGAGTATAAGCAATAAATCATAATATAAATCGCTTACATTCATCGTTGTCAGTTTGCTGCACAATGCTTTGCCACTGCTACTTCCCCTTCCTCTACCTTCCGTTCCCTTTGGCTGTGCCAAACTAGAATACATGCTACGTCTAACAAGCTGTCACAAAAACTCACAAAGGCCTGATCGGTGGAATGGTTAGGTGGTTAGTGTTACTGGGGCCAGAAATCTATACAAAACCATTTGACAAGCTGAGACGCAATGTGCCGCACCGCAACGTGTGGCAAAGTAAGCAGTCAAGCCTGGGCGCCAAATGATGCGCACCGTTCAACGTTATCTAAACTGCAGACGACATCGTGGCAAAGGCAAAGGAAAAGGCAATGGAGATGCCGCATAAGGAGACGGAGGCGGAGATGGAGACGGCGACGGAGACGGGGTCGCTAGCAGCATCAAAAGGAAGCGACAAGTTCAGGTGAAAAGGAGCAGCCTTTAGTTGGGCGCGCTTTGCTGCTGTTATGTCACATGCTTTTCAATCAAATTCAAATTTACTCAACACACACACACACACACTCACACACACATAGAGCGACGCATAACAAATTCAACTGTAGAAATTTAACACATTGCGGCGCCACGTGGCTGACGTCGAGGTTTGCGCAAGAGACCATTACAAATATATATATAATAGAGAATAGAATGAAAAAAGTATAGCATACAAATGGGCGCAGGATGAAAATTTTATAGAGTGTGCAAGTGACGCGTGTGTGCGTGTGTGTGTGTGTGTGTGTGTGTGTGTGTGTGTGTGTGTGCGTGAAGCCCCCTAATGCATATTTAATATTTATATACGTATCTACAGTGACAGACAATTGCTTAATTCGCACTGCATGTAGCATTTTGATTATAAAGTCAACAATAATTGTTATGGCGTTTACACAAATATTTGCAATTCTTGCATAAATTCTATGACCCCCAATCATTGTTAACATGAAGATTTGTCAGATTTCATGTATATATTATTAAACAAATAACAAGCTCAGAGTTCAATGGTAACGATTGGATTTTGATTTAAAGGCAACAAGGCAATGAAAAGGACCCCTTACTTTTGTGTTTTTTAATGGCAATGCTAAGAAAAGGATTTTATAACTTAAAAAAAATGATTGAAATAGTACTGAGAAGTCTGCTCAACAATAAAGCTTGCAATATGCGTATTTTAAGTTCTTTTCTCTAGCTAAATATAGATTTTTCTATAACAACTTTTATTATAATTGTAAGAGGAAACGTTTTCATACGCAAGCAAATGCTGCATTCTAAAGATTTTATAGTCTACTTTTAGTATTTTCTTTTTATATATATTCCCCTGCCTTCCAATTTGAGGCAGTTACCCTGGAACAGCCGTCGCAAGCTTAATATCTTGACATTACCCTGGACAAGCATCTTACCTTATGGCCACATCTTAGAGCTATGGTGAAAAAATGTGGTCTTCACAATGCAACAACTGCAATGGCTCATTAATAGAAGGAGTAACTTGTCGCTCCGATGCAAAAGGGCTGTCTATGTGTAGTTTATTGTGCTTTATGGAGTGCAGATTTGGGAGACCTCAATCTGCATACAGTTGAAGAGCAGATTGGTAGACACATCAGCAGATACAGATACATGGAAAGACTGCTGAGATACCACAGACTGCTTGCATGTCTAAGGTCTACCTGCTCTGCCCGACCTTTAAGGTGGCAAGGTTTTGCCAAGATAATTGGACGTCAGCATGTTTGCACTAACTACATCTAAAATCCTCACACTTTTCATACATATGTTGTTAAGTTACTAACTTGTACAGACTCTACACTACTTGATAAATAATAGCTTTAACAGTGAGTATCTTTTAGTATTTAATTATTTTTATATCTGTCTTCTCTCAGACTGCATTCTCAAACATATATGACTTTATTTTTGTGAACTACTAGAAATAAATAACGAGCATGGCATTCGTTATAAAAATATGTTTATAAATTAAGTCACAGCTTATTTGTGATTTAGAAATAATTTAAATATTTGTATGCAACGAAAAAGTTAGTTAGTTTTGTGCAGCAGCAAAAAAAAAAGTTTTGTGCAAACTGTTTTTTTGAAATCATTTTGTTGCATGAGTTTGCACAGAGTTTGCGGTTGGTCCACATTCGCTTTTCCATGCTCCTGCACTCAGATTTTGCATTCAGATGGACCGTTGACAATTTTAAGCGCACTTTGTCGGCTTTGACGGATTCCAAATACAAAAAAAAAGTCGAAAAATAAAAGAAAAAGGGCACAAAAAGTGGGGGAGAAAATCTCAACTGGCATTTTTGCATGTGACTCATTGAGCGCCTGTTTTGCGGTGTTTAATCTACTTTGCTTATGTGCTAACATCCTGTTTCGCTTTTCCGCCTCTCTGTATGTGTGTTTATCCTGATTTTGTGTTAGTTCCCTCTCGCTCCCTCTCGCTCCCTCTCTCTGCTGTCCTGCCCAGCATTTGGTAACCAGTGTAAAAAAGCTTAAGTTGCGTTTCACTGACTTTGAATTTTTTATGCGCAATGTCGACCCTTTTTTTTTTATTTTTTTATTTTTTGTTATTTTTGTTTGGGTTTCTCTGTGTTGCAGTGTTTTGGCCCCAGGAGCTAAGCTGCTTTTTGCGCTGCTTTTCTGGTTAACTGCATGCCAAAACTCAGCAGTAGCTACTGTTGCATCCCCTTTCCCCCCCTCCCGCTGACTGACTGTTTGTTTGCTTAAATTGAATTGCACATTTGAGCGCATTCAACCTAAACCTAAATGCAAATCGGATAATGGAGGTTACCTTTGTCAGGCGACACCAGCAGCAGCAGTAGCAGCAGCTCCTGCACTAAATTGTTTGGCATTATAGAGACGACCCCTGCGGTCCCAACCATTTGAATATTGCTATCATAACAACTGCAGCTGCTGCTGCTGCTGGGCAGGACCATAACGCTTGGTATTATCAAATCGTTTTGCATAGCTAAAGAGGACCATCATAGGATGGACTTGTGGATTGTCAATGGCAACGACTCAAGGTAAAGTCAAAGGCAAATGTTGTATACAAAATGGTAGCAGAGAGACAGAGAGAGAGAAAGAAAGGAAAGCGAAGAAAAAAAGAAATAAAGACATATTGTAAACATTAAACAGCTATCAGCAGGATACGTTCGCCTTTATTGATTTCATCTCACTACCTCAGACGTCTAATGGCGTCATTGTTGACACTGTGTGTGTGAGTGTATGTGTGTGAGTGTGTGTGTGTGTATGCTGGTGTCAAAAAGAAGTACGTACTTTGATTTTATAACCAAACGAGCGAGCGTCTTAGCAGCGACTTACCTGCAAAATAAAAAGAAGAGAAAAGAAAATAAAGAAATTGAAATTGTAGTCAATCTATACAAGCGTTAGATATGCTATATATATGTGTATATGTATATGTAGATGTATATGTATATGTATGTATATATGTATACATATGTATACTTGTATAAACCCCAACATTCGTATTTATATTTATTTAGCCCTGACTCGGTTGCTTTGACAACTACTTACTACTTACTACGACTACTACTACTTTGCTTAGTTAGTTTTCTGGGTGTGTCCTGTTACGGTTGTTACTGTTTATACTACTATTGCCCATCTACTACTACTACTACTACTATATTGTCACATTTTGTGTATGTAAGTATATCGATTGCTGTCGTCGAGCGGCGCAAACAAAACAATTTGTCAAGCAAATGTGCCAAAAACTTGACGTAAAGATGGAAAATTATAGCTGGCAAAGGAACCAACAACAACAAAAAAAATAAATAACATAAAGTAAAACAGCAGCAAAACACTTGCTAACTAACGGGAGCAACAGCAAAGTACAGTTGTGCTCACTATGACGTAAGCACTTACGTTAAGTTGTCAACCGCTTGGGAGCTGTGTCAAATATACATACATAGTTGCACTTTTGCAAGTAATTTGTCTTTCTTTACGCTTAACGTTGTCTTTAAGTAATACTCGTGTTGTAGCTGCGTTTTTATTGCTTACGTTGTTGCGTAAGAGTTTTAAGTTAGTTGCCGTTAGTTTAGATCCTTTTTCTTTGGAGGCAGCAACTTATAATTTATTGCAAACTGAAACTGTTAATTTGCCAGATAATCGACTATGGTTGCTGCATTGACGCAATGTTTAGAGTGTCGAATTCTTGCGGTGTGGCTCTGGAGTTCGAAACCTACCAGAGGCACACTCATTTTTAGGTTATTTTTCTATTTAATATGTCTTTCCTTTTTGAAGAATAAGTAAAGGGTCTCTCCGACTGTCAACTTCGACTGTAGAGTTTTTCAGCTAAATAAATGTATAATTATTATACTCGCGAGCTTGTAAACATCAATTATATCAATTTGTATGACACGCAGCTGCTTACGTCACACATTTTCTATTGTAGTTTACGTAATGTCATATTTAATTACTAATAATTTAGTAGGCTATCAATATGTTTGCTTTACGTCAGACGTCTTATCAACGAACGAACGCACACACATGCTAACTATCAAATTATTAGCTTAACTATAAGTTATACATAAAACTATGTCCTTTCTGTCATTTGCAATATAACAGAGGCGACAAAAATACTGTTCGATGAGTAATATGCGTTTAATAGCGCGCACAGAAAGACATATGGCCAGGACTTGGCCATAAAAACAGAAGTGTGTGTGTCAGAGCGTGTATTTCCCCATTCCCCCCTTCTCCCAGTTTGCCCCATCAACTTAATGATGCATAATGATATGAGCCACAAGACGCGGCCCATTACCCAAAAGACAAAATAATAAAATATGAAAAGAGAAGAGAATTCTTAGACTAGAAATATGCTGAGTTTGCCCCATTGAAATAATTTATTTTTATTGGCATTATAATGATTTCTTTTGGCCATATTGATAGGGATAGACCAGAGCACATGTCAAAGTACTATTTATTTTAATTTAATCAAAATATTTAAGCAGCTGACAATCCCACATGACCAGCCACTGTTTGAGTGGCTTTTGAAGTGCAGCCAATCTATCTGTTTGTCTCTGTCTCTCTGTGTGTGTATGTGTGTGTGTGTGTGTGTTTGTCATGTACACACTTAATGCTGAAAGAGTGTCACTAACAATATCATCGCCCTGTTTCTCTCTCTGTGTATGTGTATGCGTTTCCTTTTTGCTCTGGTATTTGTTTAGTGCAGGTGACATTTAAATTAAGCTGCCATCGTCGCTAAAAGTGCTTTCATGTTTTTTTTCCCCCCGCCACGTTTTGCACTTTTGCCACATGCTACATATGCGACGACGACTAGTACTACTACATGGAGCAAGCTCGTTAAATCCAATAAACGTTTGCACTTTTTTATTTTTTATTTATTTATATGAATCTCTGTGTGTGTTTGTGTGTTTGCAGCAATTGTTCCTTGCTTGATTAAATTTCTTTGTTTTATTTTTCTATTTTAACTTCTACTACTAGTACTAGCTTTTCATTTGCTGACAATTAAACTAGCCAATTAAACTTTAGCCAGTCCCTGCTGGACATTGCCATTCTTGGCTTGCTCAAACTCTAACTGCCAAAGTGTTAATACACAAATACCCAAATGTGTAGTTAACACGAGTTTCTGCATTGCCTTCGTTTTTGTTAGCCTGATTCCCTCTCGCCATTTCCCATTTGCCATTTACTATTTTATTTAGTTTACTATTTTTGTTCATCTTTTCTATTTTCGTTCGTTTTTGGCAATTTATGCGCACAGGGAATTTTCTTGCCTGTGCATTTTGACTTTAGTTGTTGTTGTTGTTGTTGTTATCTAACGTTCTACTCCCTTTTGCACTCTTATTTATTGAAGCTCTAAATGTTTTCCCGTTTCTGCAATGCCGTGTGGTCACGCTAGCCTATCGAAAAATCAAAACTAATTTTCTTTCTAGTCACGACATTAGGCAATGAGCAAAAGCAATAAATAAATAAATAATATAAAGCAAAATAAATCAATGCGCAATTGACATAAATTCTGGAGGTGAGAAAGACGAAGTCGAACACATGGAATTTTAGATGAGCCAATCGGGCTCAAAGTCAACTAAAGAAATATATGGGAAAAGAAATTGGTTGGGGCCATTTGACAACTGACGTTTTAAACCCTTATTATTGCTATAAATAATAATAATAATATTATTGCAATATGGTAAAACAATTGGTGTTAAAAGTCAACTTAAAATTGGCCTATAAACTGTAATTACTTTTCGCTAAAGGAAACTGGCGAAAGAATTAAAACGTGTTAAATGAATCAGTTATTAAAAATCAAGTAACACCATTAAAATATTAATTTGTTGCGTTTTAATAATTAAAAACAATTTTAATAATTATATTTAATTAGCTGAATTTATTAAGCTTGTATAAAAATACTTAAAAAGGTTAAGAAAGTGTTTTATTAAAGTTAAAATTATAATATAATCTGTAATTACTTGTTGCCAAAGAAAACAGCAGAAAGATTTAATACGTGATAATTGAATTAATTATTATAAATCAATTAACATCATGAAATAATTAATTTGTTGTGCTTTAATAATTAAAAACAATTTTAATAAATATATTTAATTAGCAGAAGTTAATAACCTTATACAATAATACTTAAAAAGGTTTAAAAACTGCTTTATTAAATTTAAAATTCTATATTTGTTGGCTGTATCCTCAAATCCCCAATTTGTAATAAAATAAAAGAATATATTAAAACTTAGAAATATGCACATAAACTTGCTAGTGAAAAGTGGGCAACAGACAGTTGCTTTTCAGCTTAAAGTACTTTTGGGGCTGTTACACAATATCTCGAAGAAATTGTGTCAATTGCTGCCACATCCATATCCCCTACTGTTTTGTTGGGCAATAACTGATTGCTTGCCTGTCACTTTCATATATATATTCAGCTGTCCAGCTGCCAATGTCTCGTATAAATCACAACAAAATCAAATTACTCTTTCATCTGCAGGGCAAATAAATTGTACAGCATATTACGTATACGTCGATTTGTACGATGGATGCTAAAGGTATAAATTCATTGATTATTTATTTATGGCACGCAAAAAAAAAAGGTATATACTACATACAACTATTGTTAGCCATAGTTGATTGTTTCTCTTGCTCTGCCACTGCTTCTATTTTCGTTTTATATTGACTCGAAAATGTCAAATGCATAACGAGAACACACAATTCACAATTTTGATGTAATTGACAGACAAAAGGGCTGTGTGTGTGCGGTAGTTGTTGTTGGGTGGCATTCCGGTTGTTGCGGTGTTTGGGGGCTGTAACTGCTGTGGGTTCCATCATAAAATGTCAAACTTTGTTGTTGTTGTTGTTATCGTTACGGCAACGGTAGCATTTGGACAAACTGCTTTCTTATTTGACAGGCCATTTGGCAATGACATGAGGCAACCACTGAACAGATGCAACCACAGCGATGCCGATTGCGTTGGTTGTTGGTGTCTAATTTATTATGCAAAGCGCTTTAATTGCACTTTGAGCATGTATGTATGTATGTATGTAAGTTGTATTTGGCGTGTTTTGCACTTACACAATAATTAAACAATGTGTGGCAAAAACAATTAGCCGCAATTACACATAGATATAGTCACAAAGTTAAACCGCAGCTGCAACGATTGATTGACTCGCGAGAGAGAATTAAAGATTTTTTGAGCTGTGCACCTTTAAGTGGCTGTAGCTGAAGGTGTGCGACGTGTGGTGGTATGTGGTATGCGGTATGTGGCATGTGGCATGTGGCATATGCAAAATGAAGTTGACATCTGCTTAAGTGGCTGGGGTTTTGGGCAATCCACATGGCTTTTACGAGGCAATGCTGCAGTTTCATTTGCAGCAGCTGCTGCTGCTTGGCTGCCTGCTTGATTGGACATGAAATTGATAGCTCACACTCACACACACACTTACTCACACACACACACACTCACACACTTGCACACCCATTGCATATGCATGCAACACAAGTGTGAGTGGGCGTGTGTGTGTGTGTGAGTGTGTGCTTAAGCAAGTTAATTGAATTTTGCACTCAAGTCGTTGACGCTGTCGTTTGGGGCGCTTGGGCTGTGGGCGTGGCCAGAGTCGAAACATTTAAGCATTGACAAGACATTTGTGAAGTTTTAAGTGCATTAGCTGTCAGCCAGACTAAGCGATAATTTCAAATTCCACACAACTGCAAACTGCAAATTGCAAGCAAGTGCAATGAATGCCATATAAACACTTATTGCTCCTAAATGTAGGCAACACTTTTTTTCATTCTTAGCTAGAAAATGTTTTTCAAATGAAAAAGAATATCTATTGCATAAAAACGACTTAAAAGGATTTATAACGAATTTTGTATGCATTATTTATCAGTTATTCGTTTAATTTAATTAATGTTTTGTGTTATTTAAGCTCTGGCTTTAAATATATAATTTAATTACGCTTTTTAAGCTGCTTTTAAATCATTTAAAGCAATTTATTGATAACTGACATATTTATATTTATATATAAAAGTGTTTGACAATTTAAAAATCTCTTTCTATATATTTTTGTTAGTTAACGTATTAATATTAATTACATTTAAAGTGAATAAACATCATTTGATATGACTTTGAGCAATTTCTAATATGTTTATAGCAAGAAAACAAATCAAGTGAATTGTAATCAAATGATTGCTGACTTTTTTTGGGCTTTTTGCATGACAAATCGATGCGGAAAGCAATCTAAAGATTTACTTTCAAAAGCTCACAAGTTTGTAAGTTTCAAAGCATAGTAAAAAGAAGAAAATGTCAAGGCCATTAGTCAACGCTTTGTAGTTGAAACCATTAATGGATTAAGCTCAAATGTGGAGCACAATGAATAAATTGTCAGATTGTGTTGTTGCACGCTGGCCAAAAGCCACAGAGCTTCATGGGGTTAACCAGAAAGAAAGAAAAAAACGGAAAAGGGCAGAACCATAAGTCTGACCAGAATCAAAAACCAGAAAACGACACTGAGAACTCTTGAGCGGGGTTGAGAGGTAAAGAGGAAGCGGAAACGGAAGCAACTGCCACATTGCTTACATTTCAATATGTTTGTGCTCTTGACATTTTGTTTAACTGTTAAACTGTTGCAAATGCCAGCTGTCAACTTTTTCCACAAACGGGATGGGGAGGGCGGCGTTGGCTTCTAGGATTTTGGCTAAAAGTTGACCGTAAAGCCGCAAGAAGACCAAAAAAACAACAGCAAAACATTTTACGGCTCTTTTACGTAGGCTTAAAGCTAAAACTTTTGGGCTTTAAGCACGCTAATAGTCAAGTGGCTGTGTGGGAGTGTGTTTGGTGTGTTGGAGTGTGTGTGTGTGTATAGTATTGTTGGTTGTGTGTTGGCCATTTTGTAAATCAGCGTGCAATTACCCGAACCGAGTTCCGTGTAGTTTGCAAGTGTATTAAGTTCATTTTTCATTTGCTTTCATGCATTAAGCAGTTGCCTGACTTACACAAAAAAAAGAGGAAAGAAAGAAAGAAAAGCATAACGCAGAATCACTTTTTCACTTAGCTGGTAAATGTATAAGTGTGTGTGTGTGTGTGTGTGTGTGCCTTTTGGCATGCAAATAAAACGCCAAAAAATGGCCCCCGGTCCCCCTACCAGAAAACAAACAACTGTAGTAACCCAAACCGAGACCAGAAACCAAGCCAACTTAAGCCAAACACGTTAGAGAACAGAGCGCGCGCAATTTGGTTCCAACGAAAAATTCCAACAGTCTTCACTTTTCCTCCTCGTTGCCTGGCACAAAACTGGCAGACTGGCTCCTTTGGCCGGAGTACAATAAGAAAAATGTTCAAGTGCCAGAATGTGTGCAAAGAACTCAACTTTGGCACACACTTCGCGTTCTTGTTGCTGTTCTTGTTGCTGCTATTACTGCTGCCTTTTCCCTTTATTTTGCCTTGCAGATAATTTGAATTTTTTCCATTTGTTTGGTTTGGCTGCTGCTCCTTCATGCTTCCCCCCTTTGGCAGGTCAGTTGCATGCCTCAGTCTGCCTGTTTTAGGAACTGTAAATTGCTTTAGTTGGCTAGCAGTTTCAACGCAACGTAACAATAAGCAGTGGGTAGAAGCAGGCAAAGATAGTGGGCGGGGCAATGGGGGGGGGCATTATATTTATGAATGCGCGAATAGTAATGCACTGCTTATAGTAGCACTGGAACTTCACTCAGCATTCTTATCTATGCAATGCAATTGCAGCTACTTTTTCCCCAAAATTCAAGTTTTCTTTGATATTTCGTACGTTTTCAGTGGGCTGGGGATGGGGAAAAGTAAAAAAAAGACAGCTGCAAGTTGTGCGTTGTGTAGATTATTTCTATTGTGTTCAGCAAATAAATGTAATGCAATTTAAAATATTATCACTGAATTGGAAATATAATACCTTAGCACAGTTAACTTGCAGACTTATATGATAGAGAGAAAGTAGATTGAATTAAACTCTTGTTTAGTGTAAGAATATTGGTATAAATTCCATTTTCTAATGCTAAGCAATATATGAACTTTGAGCAGGCATTCATTAGGAAAATCTCTCTATGACAGCTATACTATGACAGCTATAGACAAATAGAAGTATTACTATACTACCTACCAATTTTCACCTAGATTATAGCTTAGAAATGCTTTTGTAAATATAAACTTTAGTTTTATAGATAGTTAAATAAACTCAATTCTATTCAAAGAGATACAGAAACTTGACTCCTCTATTAGTTTTAATATTCTATATACTAAACGCTTTAATATTTGCCGTGTTCTGGAGTCTAAACCATCCTTGAACCGGTTCATTGTTCGAATACATACAAATCTGTATGCGAATATAATATTTTCCATTTCTTCTTCTTTTTTTCTGAATAAAACTTGCAGATAGCACACACAATATTTGAATACTTTTTTTTTTTTCAATTACGGCAAAAGTGGCAAAACAGTTGTCAACATTTCAAGACAAAACAGTAAAAACAGCAGCAACAACTATGCTCCGGACACAGCAGCAAGAACAGAGGAAAAGCTGAAGAAGAAAAAGGCGGAAAAGTCGGAAAAGGAGAGGCAGAGGCAGACCCAATATAAGAAGAAGAAGCAGCTGCAATTGCAGAAAGGCAACCATGACGCTCTGTCAGCGGCAGAAAGAAAGATGTTAGTTGTCAACAACAATGCCCCAAGTTGCAACAATAAAATTCTGACACATTGAAAAAGTCATTGTGTAACTTAAGTAGCCAACATCAAACATACACACAGACACACACACACATGCACTTCCACACACACACACATATGTGTGTGTTGGGGTTGATTATGTAAAACAAGGCGCACACACAGCACTATCAGATACATTCCCCTTCTACCCTCTTTTTTTACAGCACCATGCAATGTTAGCTTTGTGCCGCCTTCATATGCCCAGCCTGTTAATTTACTTGCAGTTCCGTTCCATTTTTATGGACTGCCGCCATGACGCTTTTCTCGGCGTGTGTGTGTGAGAGTGTGAGTGTGAGAGAGTGTGAGTGTGTGTGTGTTGGGTCGGCCATTTGTTATGCAGTGATATAGCGGCTGGTAGCCTAGCCAGCGTTTTATGTTTTACATGTACTATATACCATATTAGAGATGAGCACGTGAGCTCAGCAAATAGTTTGCAGTTAGTTTCCTTTAGTTTTCAATCGGAAATAATTAACACTTTGTATTAAATCTATTACTGCATCTGTTTTTAAGTTAAGTGCTGATTAAAAAGCTATTTTTCGTAATGAAATTGATGCCGTTTTGACAAATTTAAGTTAGTTACAAGAACTGCAAAGTATTTATGAAAGTTTAGCTCAGAAATAGTTGGTATTTAGTTTTAAAAGCATATTGAATTTATTACAGCATTGGAAATTAATAAAAATATTAAAATATATATTTTTTATTAGAATATATATAATTATAAAAAGTATAGTCAACAATCGAAGCAAAAACTGGTATTTTAATATAATTATATATACTAGAAATATTAAATTTATAAAAACAGTTTTCATTTAAAGATTTCAACTATTTTTTCCACTATTAGACATTATTTATATTATTAATAACATAATAATAGTAGAAATATTCTATATATAGATCTGGAAATAGGTCTGTCAACGCCACTCAGCCTTCTTACCACAGCAAGCTCACCACAGCAAGGCGAGAGCGATTGAGCATCGAGGTGAATAGAGCAGTTCCGATCGAGAGTACGAGGTGAGCGAACTGCGAGTGAGCGACTCACACGAAGCTGCGAGTGAGCGACTCACACGAAGCTGCGAGTGAGAGACTCAAACGAAGCTGCGAGTGAGAGACTCAAACGAAGCTGCCTGTGAGAGACTCAAACGAAGCTGCCAGTGAGAGACTCAAACTAAGCTGCGAAAAGACGCTTACATTAAGAATAAAATACGACTCAAAGTAATTAACTTATTATCAACTTACTTTAAATACTTATACTGTAGAGTTTACCTTATACAATAAACCGAATTCCACATAGATTTTACAAAGTATTTGCTTAAACTCACGAGTAGATCAGTAAATCAAAACAGAAGTCATATTAATGGATATGATTATGTTTTTTCACACGCTCACACGCTCATCACTAAAACAAACACACACACAACAGTACTCCAGCCATATTTGTTGAGTGTGTTGCTTATGCAAGCGAGAAATTTGTTATAATGTGCCGGGCCATAGAAAATGGGGACGGTACAGAATTTTGCAGATATTATGTATGCTTTTGATAAACGCATAGGAAACCAGCGAGGCGTACACTTGGCCCAGGCCTCTAGACCACGTCGCCATAGTGGAGGTGGGAAAATCATGGGGAATTGTGTCGCGTCGCATCGTCGTCGTCGTCAGTGAGTGAGTAAGTGAGTGAGTGTGGCAACCCTAGCCAAAGTCATTTGTGGCGTCGATCAAGTGTACTGAGCCGTTTTATGACTGCGCTTAACAAACCTCGACGAGGCCGCGCAGCAATTGTTGTTGGGGTATTTTTTATTATTTTCTTTTTTTTTGACTGTACAACAAGTATTGCTGTCACAAGTTGTTTGAGGTGACAAAGTTAGCCCCCAGGAATGACAATACAACAACGGGCGGATTGTCCGCCCTAGAGGCGTCCGTTACAAATGCCGCCGAGGAAAAACAAACGGCATAATTTAATTTCCACACAGTTCCACAGCCAACAGATCCGGCTGTTATCAGTCTCTAGGCATCATTATTACGTTTAATGGAAAATAATTACTTTTGGATAAGGCAAAAGTGAAAGAAATAACAAAAAAACACGTTCCCCAGGGCCGGCAAAACAACTAGAAAGACAGAAGTGTTTTACTTGACAGTCTCCCTTGTTGTTGTTTTTGCTGCTGACGCAGATTTTAAGTGGAGCTTTAGCAGATATGCAGATGTGTTGAGCTTATTAGCCAGCAAGCTAAAGCTAAGAGAAAGCAGGCAGAAAATGCAGTCAAAGTCAAGGAAATTGAATAACAGAGTATATTTAGGCTCAGACAATAATTGGACTTATTAACAGATTGACTAGAAATTGAATTAAAATGAAAAACAGAGCGGTCAGCAAGAGGAGAACTGAAAAGGCAGAGAAACCAAATCATAAAACTCTATAATTCACTAAAAAGTGAAATAAAATTGTATACAGCTTTAACTGCAACTTTAACGTACATAAACTTAAACATTATGTCATTATTTAAATAAATAATAATATATATAAATTGTAAACTAATCAAATGAATGAATCACTTAATCTGCAACATGTCGAAACTTTCCCCAAAGGCTGCGCACTCAGAATGATGTTACCAAATTTCTAATTACCATAAATTAATGCAAGCTAGTACAAAACAAGACAAGACATGAATTTGCACATTGACAGCCAATTTGAAAGATGAAATTGTGTTGAAGCTTAAATATTTCAATGTAAAGCGAAAAATACGAGTACTAGTAGTAGCCCGCTGGGGAAAATTCATTTCATGTTGAAGCAGCAACTAATTAAGTAAAACTGTCAGTTTTTAATTAAATATACACGTGCAATTGTTATAATAATAAAGCATTGTGTATATTGAGTACTCTTTAAATTAAGCACTTCTCTTGTACTTGACATTTCGCATTGATGTTGCTAATATCCTGTAAATGTTTAAGGCGATTATACTTAATAAAGCAATTGTGAAAAGCTTTAATGCACTTGGTATGAATTGATGAACGTATTGAAATCGTTGCATGCATAAATAATATCATATTATATGCTATAATAATATTAATGGTAAACTAACGAGATTGAAGTGTTAAGAAGTATGTATATTGTATAGTTAGAGCTATAATATAGTTAATATCGAAAGATTGATTACAGGTCATCTGTTAGTCGTTCATGCTGCTGTTTAAACTCCTTTTTACTTGCTTCATTTTAAGCTGTAAGTGAAACAAGGCAAAAAATTATGGAATATTCGCAACTTTATGCAGTATTTCATTGAGACACAATTGCCGACAATGTCCTGAAGCTAAGGCGCTTAAATATATAAAACCTTATATAAATATAAATATAGGTATATATGCGTGTATAAAGTCGTCAGTATATATATGATGTAATCATATGCATAACTTGCATTAACTGGCAACTTACGAGGCATTTTTGTGACCCGTCTGTTGTCTCTGTGCTCTGTTCGCTGTTTTCTGTTGCCTGCTTTAATGAGCAAAAATGCGTTCACACTGTGTGTGTGCGCGTTATATAACCCACTTAAATATGTCATATGCATACGAGTGCGGGACTAATCATACGACTAAAGAGCTCAGCATTTGAATTTCCAATGGCAGCCACCCTCAAAGTATGCTGTGAATTATGTTGCGCATGAATGTCAGCAGCAGCAGCAGCAGCGGAGGCAGCAGCAGCAGCAACAACAACGTCAGCTTAAATGTCAGCCTGAGTTTCAGTTGCAGAGGCTCGTTGCTTGGCGCTGGGTGTCGCTGTCAAAGCACTTTATGTCACAATAATTTGCAGCGCGCTTTTGTGTGCGTGTGTGTGTGGGTGTGTGCGTGTGCATGTGTATGCGTGTGAGTATTATATATGCATTCATTTCACGTGCCAGCAGCTAACATCTTCACATTTGTAGGCAGCTTACAATTGGACTCCGCTATGGAGGGAGTATTTATGTGTGTGTGTGTGGCCAATATGCATATGTAAAATATTTATGAGCGCGTGCAAATTCATTTCATTGCTTCAACGCTTTTGCCTTTTGCACTGCTTGTTATACTAAGCCATAGAAGAGTCACTTGGCTAAGACAACAGCTTGGGCGGGCTAAAAGGAAATTAACAGCTGAAGAGCTGTGCAATTAAATAGCAAAACTAATGCTGAGTTAATTAAGCAGTCAAGTGATAACTGAATTGACACTGCGAATAACTTTTAACGAAGTTATGTTAGTTACAAGTACAGAGAGAAATGAAAGTAAAGAATAAGTGAAAAAATATTCAAATAAATAAATAATAAACAAATAATATATAAATTTAAAATAAATTATATATAAAAACTAGATAAATAAATAATAAATATATTCTAAATAAATTAATATATGTATATCTCTCAAATTATAACTATAATATGCTAAAAATAATGAATAAATACTAAATTAATAAATAATAAATAAATTATAAATAAATAAATAATAAATAAATTATAAATAAATAAATAATAAAAAAAAATAATAAATAAGTAATACATAAATAAAATAAAAAATAAAAATATATACTAAATAAATTAATAATATATCACTCAAATAATAAGCTAAAAATAATGAATAAATACTAAATAAATACATAATAAATAAATTATAAATAAATAAATAATAAATAAATTATAAATAAATAATAAAAGATGATAAATTTATAAATAAATACATACTAAATAAATTAATAGCTATCTTTTAAACTTTAACTTAAATAAATATATAATAAATAATAAATACTAAATACATAATAAATAAATAGTAAATAAATTATAAATAAATAATAAAAAAAGTATAAATACATAATAATGAATAAATGAATAAATAATAAATAAATAAATAAATATATATTAAATAAATACTAAATAAATTAATAGCTATCTTTCAAACTATAACTATAATAAAGAAATAATAATGTATAAAAACTAAGTAAATAATAAATAAATAATACATAAATAGTAGATAAGTAATAAATAAATAATAAATAAATAATAGATAAATAATAAATAAATACTAGATAAATAATAAATACATATTAAATATAAATATTAAATAAATAATAAAAAAATCCTAAACAAATAATAAATAAACTGATACCTATTTCTCAAACTATACAAGTTTACTAAGTGTATAACTACATTTTGGAATATCACAAAAATACTTCACATATAACAATTGATAAAATATTAGAAAACCATTGATATTTTAAAGACTGCAATTTTTAAATCTTAAACTGATATCTTCGCTAATTCAATTCCGTAGCAATCTTTAGCTAGTTGAAAGCGTATTTAATTAGGCACAAATCAAAATCTTTGTACGTTTTACCAAACTGTTAACTTCTTATACGCTTAAACTAATAATATTGCTAATTAAATAGTATTCATCACATATTTTATTCAAATATTTCTTTCTAGGGCATCCACCATTCGTTCATTTGCTAACATAATCCAATACCTTAGAGCTCTATTTTATTGTTATAGCATATATATATATATATATATATATGTATTTTCCCATTCATTTTGGTATGCGCAGTTGCGTGTTGGTGTGTTGCACATGAATTTAATGCAGCGCATAACAAATTTTCACAGCACATTTTCATGGTCTGTGGGGCTTATGGCCTAACTGGCTAAATGGGAGGCTGACAAATTGTCAACCCCTTTGCTGTTGTTGTTCTCGCGTGTTGTTCTTGCAAATAAATACAACATTGTACAATGTGCAATATGCGCGACACGCGTTTATTTCTATTGTATTTATGTTTTCATGCTGTGACGCTTTACCAGCTCTAAACTGTAGCGGTGGATGGTGGGGGGGGGGGTGGAAGCGAAGCGTTGGGGTGTATGGCGGAAATCGCAAAAATATTTTCTGTATGCTACGGAAATGAGAAAAATAATTTTTTGGCCAATGGCAATGGGATTCCAGCTGCTACTGCTGCAAATATTTATATGCGAATATTATTTTTGCATATACATATATATAGATATATTTTTAAGTGTGTATCTGTATCTGTATCTGTTGCTGTAACTTTATTTGTATCTGGCATTTTAACTAATTTGAGTAGCGGGCAAATGGCAAGCCGTTAACATTTGTAATTCGTTTATGCAATATTCACGCGCATTTACGCATTACATTTTATGTTCTTTGTCTGCTTATTTACGAGCTCAAAGTGCGCCACGCGGCGTATGCGTAATATAAGCTGCGTCATTTCTGCTGCTGCTGCGCTTAAGCCACTGTATTCATATATTGGTATTGCCATTGCTATTGGCATTTGGGTTTGTGTTGCTCACTCGCTGTTGCCCGTTTGTTTGTCTGTCTGTGTGTGTGGCAATTTCAAAGGATTAGGCGACCCACCGATTGCCCAAGGATCTGACAGCCAGCGACAACAACAACGACAACGACATCGCCTGCATCCGTTTTGCAACAAGCTGGCATTCATCCCTCTAGCTCTTCGCTGTTCGCATTGACTTTGCATACAAATTAAAGTTTTCAAACGCTAGCTGGTTGGTTTATGTAATTGAATTAAGCCAATGGATCCGCTAGCCAAACTGTAACTGCATTCCAGTGGGCGTGGCTAAATGTCATTGTGTGTGTGTGTGTGTGTGTGTGTGTGTGTATTTATTGCATATGCAAACAAACACTTTGATCTATTGCGGCTGTAGCAAAACTTTAACTTTCTATTACTTCTTTAATCTATTTATTTGTATATATATTTACATGCCATTCGCTTCTTCTTTCTATGGATCAAACTCTGTTTTTGATAGCTTTAAGCGCTTCATTTAAATTTACTATTTACTTTTGATGCTTTTTTTTTAAATCGGTGACCGCAGCAGTTATAAGTTTGAAAATAAAATGTACAGCATTGCAGTTATTTTACAATTTGTATTTAAAAGTTATTTTTGTTGTATAAAACAATGGAAGTTATGATGATTTATCTGTTGTAATGAATGAATGAATATGAATTAAAAGTGATGTTTATTATACAAATTGTAAATATGCGATTTTTTTTGCAAATTTCCATAATATAAATAAATATAGAAAAAATGTTATAATCCGTATTTCTGTAATGCATTTCCTATACATTGGTTTTCTTCTATACAAATTGGTTGCATAACTCTTAGTTTTGGTTTCTGATTAAAATTTATACGTAGTTTTATATCATTAACTTTTTCTCCATATTTATTCTAAGCGCTGATCCATTTAATTCATTTTCTTTTCCAATTTATAATAATCTTCCTTGTTGCATTATTTCCTCTATTTTTATACAATTATTTTACCTACAATTCACTTTTATTCTGCTCTCCAAAGTAACTTGTTAAACACTTTAATTTCTTTCTTTTAATACAGCAATAAATCTACAATATTTCAGCCACATTTGCTTACCAATTGATATGCTATTTTGGCCAATACTTTTGCTTATCAGTCAAATAAATTTTGAATGAGTTTGTGTCACTTCTAGTTATACAATTTATGCATTTCCCTTACGAGCAATCTTTACACAATAAATATGAGTGTTTATATGTTATTTATTAAACAATTTGTTATAGTATAGTACATTCTATAGTTGTGTGTCATCCCGTTTTATTCACTCACAAAAATCTATTACTTTGCTTGGGGTTTGACCTATGTGAGGGAAACGTGCATTGAACTGGTCGCGTGTCAGGTTGCGTTCAATCGCCTCTGCAGCACACACCACACACACACACACTCACACACAACACACACACCACATTGCAACACACACACACTGATGCCCCAAAGCTACTCTCTAGGGTGCCATAGCGATTGATTGGCTCTGGGGCGGCGCGATGCGTCGCATTTGTCCTTTTGTTTATTGGCCATGTGCCATGTGTGTATATATATATAAAAGAGTATGTGTGTGTGTGTGTGTGTGTGTGTGTTGAAGCGATTCATTGTATTTAGTGAAGAGCAACGGCAACCCCAACCCCAAACTCTTCTCAACAGATCTGCAGCAGCTGCATTAATCGGATTTTGGGGTCCATTGTTGCAGAGCTTCTATCTGCAATGACGGTGTGCACTTTAAGTTGCAGTTGCATAATGCCATTGTTTGTTGCATATTTACTTTTTGACGCTTTTCTGTCTCGTCTCTTTGGGAAAAGTTTTGCCTTTTGTGCCATTCTGCCAATCTGCCACACAGCAGCACGTATGTCGTTTATGTCGTTAGCTCTACGCCCGTTTCGATTCTATTCCATTCAGCTCGATTCACATTCAATATGTGTATGTCTTTGTGTGTGTGTGTGTGTGTGTGTGGGAAAAGTTGGCTGATGTAACTAAGTAATATTGGCAGTTGCATTTGGGTTATTGTCTTCTCTGGTTGTCTGTCCGTCCGACTGTCTCACAGTCTGTCTGTCTGTCTGTCTGTCTGTCTGCGTTGAGCTAGGCAATCTGGCAGCCATTGAGCAGTAACTACGAGTAGTTCGTGGAGCATGTGAGGATTTCCTAGTTGCCTGTAAGTTTGCCGCATGATAAGCCCCAACCTCAATGTACTATGTCGGTTGTCTGGCCGAGAGTCAATTGGCCGGCAATTGAGTAGAACAAAATAGTTAAGTACATGAGCAGAAATCGCATTAAAATCAGCCACATTTACATTGTTGAAGAGTTGCAACATATGTTATCGATTACGTATACAATATGCTGGAAATAAGTATACGCCCCATTGTCTATGCTTTAGATTTGCTTGTGATTTAAACAGAGTCGACAGATTTTACTTTTTCTGTCAGCTTAAAGTTGTTATGAACATATGTTTTAGTAGCTAAGTTGCTAGTTAGTTTCATATTATATTGAAGTTTGTGTTTAACTGAGTTGGCAGCCCTATAACGTTAAGTTGGCAGCAACGCTATGAAGTGTGGCACCATGTTTATGTTATTTGCTTAGATAACAAACTTAACATGATGATGATGATGTTTAGCTTACTAAATGTTGCAAAATTCGAGTATAATCACAATTATTAATAGTTTAATTATTTCAATTATTATTATTATTTAATATTTCATTGCCTCAGCGCTTTAAACAGTTGTAAATTAAAGCTAAAAAGCTTTATACAACTCTTTTGTATTACTCTTTGTAATATTCTTTGAATTTATAACCCACGCATTTGATTGCAATTTAAAAGGTGCACTGAAACACCTGAGAATTAAACTGTACCGTTAGTCAGTTGGTCGTACACCTGCATTCCCTGCAAACTCGCATCCCCTTTCCACTTAACGTTATTCGTCAGTTTCTTTTCGTTGGCCTGCAGCATTTTGTGGAACGTTGTACGTTCAACGTTCCACGTTTCGATTCAACCTCAACAAATTTCAACTTGATTTTCGTACATCGAGTATTTGTTCGCATTTTGTAACACCACTGTTTGCAGGCAGTGTAAGGGATTTTGGTGTTTTTATTTTCCTTTTTTCTGTTGTTAGTTGGCAACATTTATGTTGCTTTTGGTCGGTTAGTTGCATTTTCCATGTACCCAGCACTTTCCACTTTTTTTTTTTCAGATGCAACCGTGTCCCGATCTGTTTCCCTGTTGCCCCCGTTGCCCCGGTTACCCCTGTTGCCCTGTCTCCCTGACCGTATACACTTGGTCCATTGGCAGGCACGTGCGTGCCGGGACAGCCGTTGGCCATTATTACACCTCTTTGGCTGGGTGTGTGTGGGAGTTGCAGTTGAAGTTTTGCGATTGCTCTGGGCGCTCACGTAAAGTTGTTGTAGCTGTATAAAGTGCATTTTGTTGCCACTTTTGCCATCGTTGGCTTATTTCGTTTGATTTTATGCGGTTACGTGAATTCATTGGCCAACTGGTTGGATGAATGGGGAGAGGGGAAGTCGTCAGTAGTTGGAACAACAACAGCTTTTAAGCGTAAGCGATTTTTTATGTACGCCTGTGGTTTTAATTTCAATCATTTTGCTGGCTAGTTGGTTTGGGCCACGTTAACTGCGCTGCGGCAACAAATAAAGTTCAAAGGATGCGCGCTGCTGAAATCAGCGTTAATAAATATGCAAATGCAATTGCGATGCGCGCGCGCATTTTGCACAAATGCGATTAGTGTTGCATAGTTTTGGGCTGCTTAATTTCAGCATATGCCATAACACACAAACATGCATACACAAGCGTATACACACACACAAACTCACACACGTATGTGCACACTCACCCACTCAAACATGGCTAATTGCTATATCATTAGTAGGAGATTTTGTGACTCGGCTTTAATGCTTTAATGGCCACTTGAGCCGCTAAAGTTGCGACTTGTTTATCTAATCTGCTCTCTCTCTCCCTCTCTCTCTCTCACTAACTATTACGCTGTCTCTTTCTAACTTGCCTTGTCCATATACTACATAGTCTGTCCCCTATACATATGCCACAAATTAGTTATAATTAAGTTGAGCACACGTTGCCAGGCGGCTGCTCCTGCATAACACTTAAGGAGCTACAGTTACAGTCACAGCTGTACGAGCTACGTGCCTATACCCTGTAGCATAGCATTAAGCAGGGCATATGCAGTCTACAAGCAGTCAGTCTGTCTGCAGCTATTTGCTATGCCTTATTATTATTTCAAGCGCGCTTACAGAGTATTTGTCTATTGGGACTTTAGCCTGTTTTGTTTGTTGTTTAATAAGCGTTAGCCATCTATCCACACTTTGGAGTTGCTTAGTCGACACATTAAATGTAATTAGCTGCGCTAAGGTTAGCACAAAACTATGGCCGAGACACTCACTGACTCGCCTTTCGTCTAATTAGTTATCTAAAGTTTGCTGGCGACATTAATGGCAACAGGAGGGCAGCAGCAGCAACAAAATTGTATAGCATACTTTTATGCATTAACATTAGCTCGTTCGTTGCAAAGTTTCCAACACAAATCATTTTCAGCAACAGCGGCAAGAACAACAACAATTTTTTTTTTATTTTCTTATTGTTTTCTCAGTTTTATTTTATTTTTTTTTGCTGCTGCTGCGCCTTCCCTTGTGCCGTAAATCACTCAAAACATAATGCGCTGTGTTTAAAATATGCGCACAAATGTTCCATGTAGTATAGTCAAATTTGTAGGAAGTGTTTTTGCTTTGGCTTTCCATTCTATTTTTCTTTTCTTTTTTTTTTTACTAGCAATTTTTCTTTTCTTTATTTCTGCAGGCTAGCTTATTGAGCTGCTGCTTGTTCTGTTGAGGACACACACACACACACACAGATATATATATATATAATATGATATAGTATGTTGGCGGCATAAATGGCTTTATTCTGAAGGAGCCAGCACAAAGTACTCAGACTCTGTGTGTAATAATCATAAGAAAATAAAGTTCTTAGTACTGCGCTGCGTATGCCCATTATTAAACACAATATTTGTGCTTGTTCTTGTCATAGAGAAAATACCGAAAAAATTATATAATAGAAAATAGTGTAAGTACTTGAAGTACTCGAAGTTTCTTATAAGACAAACAACTTGTGTATGTTAAAGTTTACAGCAAAAGTTATTAGAGTCAAAAAACTGCTGAATATTTATATGAATTAAATATATATAAATATACAGATATTTTCTCAAGTTAATTGCTTAAAAAGGTAAGACTTTGCAAGTAGAATAAATTAGTTTAATATAATTAAACAATCCACTTTGACTTCTTCTTGTTGTTTTTACAATTCACATCAAAATATATAAACTTAATCTTGATAAAAGAAAAAAATCCCTCGCATGCTCATATCATATCATATCAGATTGTAGTGTTTATTTTTGTATTCGTTTGCCTGTGGCCAGTGCAAAATTCTTGTTTTTTTCTTAATGCGAATATATTAACAGATAGCATTTATGTATTTCTTTTTTTTTATGCGGCGAGCGCTGTTTACGTTGTTAAACCAAAAATAAAGAAGAGATATGCAAATAAACGACAAGGACGACAAAAAAAATGAAAAAAAAGTAGAGAACGTCAGGCCGTGGGCCAATTTCGTTTGGAGACGAAGTCAACGCATTTTAAATTGCTGAATTTGCAAAAAAAAAAATGGAAAATCATAATAAATAAATACAAATTTATATTGCACATTGTAGCTGATGCTTTAGCTTTTGTTTTTTTCACTCTCGTTGTTGTTGTTGTCGCTGTTGTTGTTATTGTTGTGCTGCGTTGTCAACAAGCTTTTATGAGGGGAGCCAACATTTTCAATTTATTTTCAATGTTTCCCTTGCTCTCTCTCCCCAAAAAGAAAGCAAAGAAGAAGTGTAGGAAAAAGAAAGCAAACGTAAATTGAACATTTTAGCGCGCTTTTAAGCAATGTCGTTCTGAGTACCGACACATACACACACACACACACACACACATCGACACACACACACACACCCGTGGCACACCTGTCCAAATACAACAAGAACAACAACAGCTAAAAACATTGCACTTAGAACTTGCGCACGATAAAATTAAATGACGGCTGCTATTGAGGGTGAAGCCATGGGAGAATATATACTGTACAAACTGTACGCGAACTGTACGAACTCTGCACAACACAATATATGTACATCAAAGTGTGGGGGCAGCTGAACGATAACAACAACAACAGCAACAATTGAAACTGAAAACAACTACAACATTGAGAGCAAATCACTTATGCTGCCATTTAACGTTGTTGTTGTTGCTGTTTTTGTTGTTGCGCTGCTGTTTGTTTGAAGTGGCGCCTGAAAATTATGTTAACGTAACAAGGTGAAAGCACAAAATGAAAAATCACTTAAACAATTTGATTTTTTTGATTTGTCCTCAACACCCAAACATTTTGCCTCTTCCCAAACAGCACTTAGTTTAGAGAGACTGTTTAAAGATTTATAGAGTTGGGTGTGTGTGTGTGTGTGAGTTCTGACTTGCCTCAATAGCCCATAAATACGCATAAACATAAAACCACTTGATTTTGGCCAGGCTCATAACAAATCTTGTGCCAGTTGCACAGTCAACATCACGTAGCAACAGCGACGAGTGAGGGGAAGAGACAGAGACACCGCGCTGTGTATAGCACAAACTTTATTGATAAGGGCATAATTTATTTGAACAATCGACAAAACGCTATTGTCAATAAAGCCAGATAAATATCTGGCATTGTAGCAGTTTTATATACGTACGTATGTACACACATATTTATATATATATATATATACGAGTATACTATATATGTATGTGTATATTTATATAGTCTACTTTGCGGCTTGCGTGACAATGCGTCGAATGCGTGGCCTGAAACGGGGCATAAACAGGGATATCTGAATGTTGTATAAAGAGACAGTGATAGTGGCATGTTTTATTACCAAGTACAGTAGGCATTGGCTAAAAGCTAATTGATTAGCTTGAACTATTAATGAAAGAGAAGGTTGTTCTCAAATTGACTCTAATGACAAAATAACGCATTTCACTTTAGAAATAACATTATTAAAAGTGCTAAATGTGTGTATATTATTTTGCAATTAACTGTAGCATTAATTAAAGTTTTAATAATTTAAATAAATTAATAAACATTGATATTATTATATAAAAAAGGTTATTTGATTAGATATATATATTTTAAGTTGCCTAAGATTTTCTTTTTCATGAGAGCATTTATGTTTATGAAATGTAATACAATTTACAGCTGAGAACAAATTTGTAAAATAATGTAAATATGTTTTTGTGATAAAATAGAGAGAAATAAAGTCATTTAGCTGCTTTAAAGCTTTCTTGATTTAAAGAATATTGTCTAAAAAATTTTAAAATTATTATTAAATAATCTAAATATGTATTTCTGATATAATAGAGAGGAATAATGTCATTTAGCTGCTACTTAGCTTAGTTGATTTAAAGAATATAAAGAACTTTTGAATGCCCATAAGGCATACCAACTTAACTAATAAGTTTTCACTAGCCATATCTGATCTAATATTATAAAATATATATATTTTTATATGCCCAACACATTGCGCTTGCTCCTTAAACAGAGTGTTTACTGTACCATATTGAATGGAATGGTCTATCTACGCAAAGACCATAACTGAATACTGCGGGTCGCGTAATAAAGTCAATATTTAATTGAATCGAAGTGCCATTTATGCCTGTGTGTGTGTGTATGTCTGTGTGTGTTATGGATATGCACATAAAGGTCAGTTTAATGAACAAATTGGTTAATTATATTGGAAGCGCATGAAAAATGTATTGCATACACACAGGCGCATCAATAAATTATTTGTATAATAAATTGAAAAGAAAAAAAAAACAGGCTCAAAAAGCTCGCATAACTTTTGCAACCCGATGAGAATGTTGATCATGATTATGACCTTGATGATGATGATGATGATAGAAAGTGGAAAGCTAAACAGTGTGGACACACTCTTATAATATAATACCATAAGTGCTGCTCTCGACATGAGGCAGACGTTTAGGCAGTGCCACATGTGCCACGTCGCACTATTTTGCAGTTTTTAAGGACTAGCAGATGCTACCCCATCTCCGTCTCCGTCTCCATCTCCGTCTTCGTCTTCAACTCGAGTTCTTCCTCTACCTCTTCAGCTCACTTGGCAGGCAAACATTATCGCCTACGTGAGCAGTAAGCATAAGTGGCTCAACGAAGCCAACAAATTTGTTGCCGCCTTTTGACGCCTTCAAGTATGCTTTGCCAACTGCTTGCCTCCCCTGCTCCCGCTGTCTCCCTATCTTTTTTGTGTACTATGTGTGTGTTGCGTCGTGTGGCAAATGTCAATTTGTTGAGCATTTACACGTGGCACTGATAATTTTATTTGATTTTTATTTAATGCTACAAATTAGTTGTTGATTGGACCTCAAGCAGCAGCAGCAGTGTTGTATAACGCCTTAAAGTTACTAATATTATTATTATTCTATTTATTTGGCAATGTTAATTCCAACATTTTGTCGCCGCAGCACTTTAATTACATTAGAAAGCAACACTTGAAACTTTGCCCGCAAAACTTACCGCAAAAGCACGAAAATAAATGTCGAAGAAATTAGCGGGGGGAAATGGAGAGCGCAAACAAAATGGCGGAAATGGCAAGTGACAGGGAGTGGCAGGCAGCAGGCAAGTGGCACGGGACACGGGGCAGGGTATCACAAAGTGTCGCCCAACCATAATGACAGCATGTTATAAACTTTTGCAGCAGCTTCCATCCAACAGATGAAAAGTTAAAAAACTGCTGCATTAAAGCGGGCGCCGGAAATTGTTCCCCGCCTTTCCCCCGCCTTTCCGCCCACACCAACTTTGCCACTACCGTCTTTCCGTCAACAAAATGGCGTTTGCATGTAGTAGTAGCAACCAGACAAGTCATCAATAGATACATACCTGCAAAAGAAACAGAGCAAACAAAATATATGTAAAAATTAATATGGGCTTGGCTCAAATGTCATCTTTGAATGGTGGCGAGGAAAGAGCTCGCAATTTACTTTGTTAATTGCCAGCGTTTAAATGACACGCCCTAAAATGGACTTTACTTTATGTATAGTAGTATGATATGATATATAGTAGTATATTCCCCCCTTATATACAAGTTATAAATAGAGCTAGACAACGGACTGTGACTGAGGCGCAAAGAAAACAAAATGCAATTTGGTAAGTCTGTTGTGTTAACACACAACACACATCACTCTTTGCCGGCTGGTCACTTTTCTTATACCCTGCAGACGTGTGTTTAAATTGGGTATATACTTGTAAAAAAATACGTGAATTCGTTGGCAGTTATTGAACCTTTTTTACATAGCTATATAGCTAGTTAGTTGGACTATTTTATAAGTTATGTTTAGTAGTTTGCATATAGTATTTTTAAAATGAAGTAGTCTTGATTTAATTGATTTTATTACACACTTTACACTTCTATTAGCGCTAGAGTTTTATAAATATATTTTTGTTATTGAGAATTTATTATTTTTTGCAATTTATTTGTAGTATTTCCTAAGCAGCGAGTAGTGAGTTTCTTTTGTTTTATCCCATAGAGTCTGTATAACTTTAGTTATTCGATATCTTCTTCATACTTTCATAGATATAGTTTAGCTATTGATTATAAGTATATATAATGTATAAGTATATATAAGAATATACTTCTACATCATATTAACACTCTATTCCAAATATTTCATAAGCAGCGAGTTGTAAATTTATTTATAATTTTTATGTTAATTCAAATCAAGATGTTCTTTAAGTCTTCGATTAATTTACTTTACACTTTCATACTTTATACTACTTACTTTATATTATAATACTATTAAAAATATATTTACTTTATTAAACAAACATTCTATACTAAATATTTCTAATATACTACCTTCTGTACCTTTTTTATAATTTGTAGTTAATTAAAAGCAATATCTTCTTTGTGTACTCGAATATTTCTACATACTCCACTGACTTATAGAATCTTCAGCTTCAGCTTCAGCTTTATATAATTGTATTTATACAATATATACATTAATATTGATAATTTTGTTATTAAGAATATATAGTTTTAGCTTTCTACGCAAAATATTTCATAAGCAGCAATTATTAGTTAGCTTTTACTTATATCATATATTAAATATACAAATTGCACATTTAAAATCAAATCTATCTATAAATCTATTACAACTACAGTTGTATGCATATCATTTTGTTATTCAACATATATTCACTATATCATATTAACTATCAATTCTGTGTATTTCATAGGCTTCAGTGACTTTTTCAGGTAATTTACGAGTCGAGCACTCTCTCTCTCTCTCTCTCAACCCCAGGAACTTTTGCCTGGGCCATCGGTCAAAGTGTGCGTGTTCTACAACTAGCGTCAACATTGCGGCAACGGTACAAATAAACAAACAAACAGGGAAAAAAAAGCAACAGAAAACAGAAAACAACAATATACTGCGACACAGCGACAGCAAACAAACATTAAAAATGCACAACACCCTGGTCCGTACCGGATTGTGTGGCCCTGGGGCCAAAAGGGGGGACTATGGACTATGGACTATGGATTTGCCGACTGGGACTGACCGGTTTGCGTGTCTAACATTGCCGACTGCCTTTAGGGCATATCGATCCAGACTGAGAGCTGAGTTAGCACCAATCATGATAAGGACACAGTCGAGATGTTTCATTTGCAGAAGAAGAAGTCAACTTAAAGTTTAGTGAGAAAAATGCAAAAACTTTCTCACTTCTGACTCGCAAATCGAAATCAACAAATTGAAAGTTTGTTTCAAGAACTACTACGAATACAAGACATTCTACATATTTTGCAAAAAGAGTTTCTTATACAGTTTGACCGCAAGATGTTTTCACAGCTGACTGCATGGTTAACTTTTATGCGGGGGGGGGGGGGGGCGGTGACTAGAAAGTTGTAACAATACATGTTTCAATTATATCATAGATAGTTAGAGCATTAAGAAACGCATTAAAGATAGCATACTAACATGGAAATAAGTTAATTATAACTTTGTCGTATGCATTGAAAATGATAACTGTATATAATGCAAGTATCTGATAGATACATATTTGCAGTCTTTCTTATTCAATCAAATTATCTGTGCATCTTTTCTGCACATTTTCATGCAGCTCTTTGTCTCTGTTTGTATAAATCTGTAAGTTGCCAGACAATTGGCTTAGCTGAAAAGGATGTCAAGAGTGAAGCACAGATATACAGATATATATATACGTAGATACAAATGAATAGATAGCGCCAACTGTATGGAATATTGTTATTTTAATTGCTAGCCCTGGACCCTTGTGACACAACTGGAAAAGGGACAGAGAAATGGAGAGATGGAGAGATGGAGGGAGTTCAACAAAGGACGACATTTGTAGCTGGCGAAAATAAAATTAATTTAAAAGTTTCGAAACAAGTTTTCCATTATAGTATGAAGGGGGGAATACGAGTAAACGCAGCGTAAAACTGACAACTTGCGCTGCAGTAGTTAGAAACATTAAAAGTTCTGGCCCGTTCATATTTCTGGTTTTTCGGTGGAAATTGTAGAAAAGGAAATCGAGGGAAGAAGTAGAAGTAGAAGTCCTGGGAGCGATTTAACAGCCTTGCGCGTTCCCGTTTGTCCTTTGGTCTCTCGCTATTTAATTATGATTATTGAATTTTAAATGTCGCCAAAGTGCGCGCGACTTGATTTCTTTCACTGTCTGTGTGTGTGCTGGTCACCTGGTTTTCACCTGGCCGCTTTGTAATTGTTTAAAAGCTTTGCGCTACTTCCGCTTTATCGGTATGAATAATAAATACATATATACATATATATACATATATATAAATAAGCTGCGTTGGAATTTCATTTTCCTTTCCACTGTTTTTTTTTTTCATCTTCTTTTCGTTGCGTAATGAAATTGCACCTGACGCTGAAATTAATGGCCAACGACGTTGATTTTGCTCTACTCTCATTGTTGTTGCTGTTGCTGCTGTTGTTGCTGCTTTTGCCAAAAAGCCAAAAGCATGAAAATGTTTTACGCTATAAACAAAATTATTTCAACTATGAGTGTGGCGCATTTTTTAGCGCGTGGCAAATGCCGCTGCAGGCATGTGGCAAGTTCAGCACTAAAAGCGGCAGCTGCATAAATCTCTAATATAAATTCAAATAAAACACCAAGAGCGAACAGAAAAAAACAAAAAAAAAACGAACTTTTAAAATGTGCGTAATTAAATGAAAATCATTTGCGCAAAAAGAAAATATTATTTAAAAATTTAACAAGCAACGTTTAATTTAAACAAACGCGCATTTTGACAAATATGACATACGACAAATATTTATTTTATTTATTTAAATTGCTTCATGGTATTAAAATTATATTAATATTTTTAGTAGCAAGAAATTCGTTTGTTCATAGTATTAAATATTTATTTAATAAATAATTTAATTATTTTTGTAGCAGGAAATTTGTTTATTTTTAATGAAAAAGTATTTTGCATATAACGACAATAGTTCTATAATTTTTAATACTTTGTCATATCCAAAAATATGTTTAATTTATTAAAATGTGCGTAATTAAATAAAATCAGTTTAGTAAAAATATTGTTAGCTAAAATATTATTTAAAATTTAACAAGCAACGTTTAAATTAAACAAGCGCGCAGATTTGAGCAAATTTATAATATAACAAATATTTATTTTATTTATTTAAAATGCTTCAAAGTATAATAAATATTTTTATTCTTTTTAGCAAGAAATTTGTTTGTCGAGTGTTTTTAATATTTGTGTAATAAATAATTTAATTATTTTCCAGAAAGAAATTTCATTTTCTATTAAAGGAGTATTTTAAATATGAAGTATTTTATAATGAAAATGGTTTTATAATTGTTAATATTTTGTCACATCAAAGAATAGGTTTGATTTTTTTTATAGAAAGTTGTTGAACCTACAAACAGATGAAGAGATCAAGTATTTAACTTAACAAAAACTGATGACTTTCAACTTGTTAAGGCTTCTTATTTTATTTCTGTATTTTTTTAAAAAAAGAGTAGCTTAAAAGATTATGTTATTTTCTTTAGTTACATCTCTGAATCAGAAGTAGAAAATAAACAAGCCGATCAGTCGAGCGGGCGCGACAGTAGGATAGCCTGTGCAGGTCTTCAAAGAAAAGTATTTTCATTATACTGGGATTTAAATATATCGCTTGAAGTCGATCTTGCTTTCATCGAAAGTAAGTAGCTTGCTATAGTCTGGCAACACTGGACTGCGACTGTTGATTGTTTATGTTTAGCGCCACAGCAGACAAAAGGCAAATCAAATATACATGAACAAACGCGTCTTTTCGTTCATTGTATCATCGGCGCGGCGCAGCGACTGCGCTGCTACTGCGCTGCAACGCATCTGCTGCGCTGCATAAATTTGTTTCTTGAACTGAGTTCAATATCCGATCGTACTGAAATTTGTAGCACACATTTAGAGTAGGATACTTATTATGTGTGCCAAATCTCAAGTCTCTAGCTATAAAACTGCTCTTGTTATCAGCATTTCCGAGTTACGGGCGAAGGGGGCGGGGCATCGCGATGAAATTTTCAGGACACATAAACCTCAAGCTTTTTATCATGTGTGCCAAATCTCAACTCTCTAGCTTGCCAATTGCTTATGTTATGGTGATTTTTCTAATTTTTAAACCAACGGGACTTGATATCGAAAATTAAACATAAACTTGATCTGCGTATGGTATTCAGGAACCTACATTCCAAATTTGAAGTCTCTAGCTCTTATAGTTGCTGAGATCCACGCGTTCATACAGACGGACAGACAGACGGACAGACGGACGGACGGACAGACGGACGGACAGACAGACGGACAGGTGTAATTCGACTCGGCTATTGTTACTGATCAAGAATATATATACTTTATAGGGTCAGAGATGCTTCCTTCTGCCTGTTACATACATTCACACAAATTCATTATAGCCTTTTTTGCCCATTTTTAATGGGCACAGGCTATAAAAACATACAGCAAAGAAAACAATCATTTTTATAAACTGTGGGGTATATTAAGTTTGTTAGGTTTGTTTGTAACGGGCAGAAGCAAGCGCGGCCGATCTCATAAAGTATATATGTTTTTGATCAGCATGAATAGCTGAGTCGATATAGACATGTTCGTCTGTCTGTCGGTCCGTCTGTCTGTCTGTCCGTCCGTCCGTTCGTATAAACGAAACGATCTCAGAGTTCTTAAGAGCTAGAAGCTTGAAATTGGTCTCCCAGCACTGCTAATATTTGCAGGCAGATCAAGTATATCTTTTTTATTGGATGCCACGCCCCCTTCGCCCACAAATCCAGAAAAAGCTCATAACAAAAGCAGTTTTATAGCTAGAGACTTGAAATTTGGCACACATGATGAGTAACTTGGGGTTGATGTGTCCCAAAAATTTCATCACGATGCCACGCCCCCTTTGAGCAGGTTCCTTTGGAGCCACAGGGTATATTACGGTCGGGCTCCCGTCTCGTCTTCGGCTTGTTAATAATTCTAAATTTCAAATATGATTTAAATGCTTCAATGCCCATTTTACTTGCCGCTTTCAATTAATTCAATGTTTAAACTGTCTTTAGGCGCTCAACCTGCAAATCTGGGTCTTAGGCCTTTAGCCCTTATGAGTGCTCGGCAGCCCGGCTACACAACTTAACTTTATTGTTTATTTATATAATACTTTCTTATATTTATTTCTTGTTTTTCTATAGACGTGAAATTTTGTGTGTTTTTTCTTTGATGGAAACGTAAATTGTTAAGCCGCCTTGACGGCCGTCACTTAACTTCATTATGGCTTCGATGCTGAACGATGTCCTGAACGGGATAAGGGATAACAAGTGGTATGGGCTAAGCTTTATGGTGTGCGTAATGCCAAGACATTGGCCAATACCAACACCAACACCAACACAAAAATGAGCGCACGTTAGCGTAGAACGTGCTAAAATTTAATGTTTTAGGTTCAGTTTGAAAGACTCGTCGTAATGTAAGCGAGCGCAAAATGAATGATAAACGAGCACACGTCAAATTGTGTAGCCAGCCAGTGTTTGGGGTGAGCCTAAGGGGCATAGGGGCAGGACGGGGGGAGCGTCGGGAGGCTAAAATGTTAGCCAATGTTGGAGCCGGAACAGCTGCCAGTGTAGACGTTCTCTGGTCTGGTTATATAAATGGTGCATGAAAAAGCCAAAACAACAAAACGACGTGAGTTGCACGTTTACATTAGGCAGAGGAGAGTAGAGTGAGATGAGGAGTTGAGTGAAATGACAGGCTGTGTGTGTGTGTGTGTAAGCTCCCACTACCATCTTTTACCCACTGTCTGTGCCTTTGTTTACATTTGGCAAACATTCAGTGGTAGAGAGGGGAGAATGCGAGTAGCTGTTACCAGCTTTTGTTAGCCCTCATCAGGCAGCAAAGTTTTTTCTTTATTTTTTGTCATTCGGCCATGTTTTGTTAAAATTAGAATTATTGAAATTTACTTAAGTTGGAGTCAGCTGTTTTTATGGCATTTTATGCATGAATAATAAATCCAGCAAGTATTAACCTAAAGCTACACGCTGACTTAAGCTAAAGCGTTGCCTACTTTTGTGCGTGTGCGAGCAGCAAGAGGAGCAGGAGGCATTTGCAAGAGGGTTAACGCATAAGCCATTCAACAAACAACAAGAACATGAAAGCCAACTGTCATGCAGCTAAACGTCATCATGCCGCTTGCTTGCTTGCCTCCTGCCATGCAACTTGTGTGCCTGCTGCAGATTTGACTGCTGACAGCTGCCTACTAGCCTGGAGTATGAGCTTAGCTAGCCAAACTTTTTTTTTTTCGTCTGTCTACGCGTGATTTTTATTTGACTTTTCTTCTTTTTTTTATTCGTTGGCTTTGTTTGTGCCCCTTCACGCGGCATATGTTTGCATAAACGCAGCAGCAGCAACAGCAGCAGCATCAAAATGAAAGATAAATTTCGCAAACACGCACAAAACAGACACAGACACAGACAGCGACAGAGATAACAAAAAACAGGCGAACAGGCGAACAGGCAACACAATGTTGCACACAATTCGAAAAAACGACAAGAATATGATTTTTGATACATGTTGCGACTTTAGCCTGATTGATGACAGTTTTCAAGTTAACAGTCTGCAGTAAAAAAAGGGCGTTATTGATACAGATGCATATAAAAATAATTGGATGAAACTGCAGCTGACAAGAATTTTTGTTTCAGCAGAAAAGTATGCTATGGCAATTTAATTAAATGCATCATATTTATCATACAGCTACAGGAAGTTAACCCTGGAGCAGCCGTTGCCAACTAAATATCTTGACAGCACCCTGGACAAGCACCTTACCTTTGCGACACAGAAAGCAACAACTGCAATGGCTCATTAATAGAAGGAGTAACTTGTCGCTGAAATGAAAAAGGACTGTCTATATGCACTGTATTGTGTCCGATATGGCTTTATTGAGTGCAGATTTGGGAGATCGCAGAGAAATTCCACTACAAACGAATTCAAGTATTGCAGAATCGATCAAACTGTCCCTGGTATGTACGCAGTTCCATAGAGCTCCAGAGAGACCTCAATCTGCATACAGTTGAAGAGCAGATTGGAAGATACACTAGCAGATACAGATACACCGAAAGAAGTCTGCTCGCAAGAGTTCTACTCCCTGCCCGACCTATAAGGCGACTTAAAAGGCAATTTGACTGCCCTACCTACATTTACCTGCATTTCCATCCATGGTACTAACTTATGCTTCTACAGATTCTACACTTAATAAACAAATTTAATAAAAAAAAATCATATTTATCACAATTAAAATGTGTAAAAGCATATGTAATTATTTAAAAGTTCAAAAACAACAGCAAAACTCTTGAAATATGCAAAATCATTAAAACTTTAATGACTTTTGTCAACAATTTATACAAATTATTGATGAAATATGTTGGCTAATTAATAATACACATGAAAAGTAAAAAAAATACATTATTAATATGCCATTTATAATAGAACAACATAATAAATCAATGGAAAACTGTCATTTAATTAACTGTGTGAAAAAAGAGAAGTAGAAGGAAACATGCAACATATGATATATTTTTTTTTTTTAGCATAAATCACAATTAAAATATAAATTGAGAGGAGTACAAAATGCAGTTGTTACTTTTTTTAAATATAAAAATATGTATATAAATAAATGAAAAACATTTGCCATAATTATCAAAAGCTGTCCAGCATTGTTATGTTCTGTTACCCGCTTTTCTCCCCTCCTAGTATTTCCCCCACTTCAACTCACTCCAACTGTTGGCTCACCTGTCTGACAATTGGCTAGACAACAACAAAAATATAAGACAAAAAGTTTTGCTATCAATGCTGACCACTCGCCGTTTGGCAATCAGCGAATGTTGCCTCCATACCTAGTCTCGTCCTGCCTCCTGCCACCTGCCACATGCCACATGACTCTTGCCACCTGTCGCCCTCTTGGCGCTGAGTAATTTTTCATTTGCTGCCCCAACACCTTTTTCAATTTCAGCAATACAAATGTTTGAATTTGTGCCGCTTGACTGCATGTCCCTTGCCCCTTTGCCCCTTATCTCATGCCACTGTCTGCCACTTTTCCCTTTGCCAGCAAATGCAATAAAATTTCAATATGCAAGCGGACAATCTGAGTGTGTGTGTCTGTGTGTGTGTGTGTGTGTGTGTGTTACACGATGCCATCGAGGTGAAGTGGCATAGGTAAATGATTTTTGGGGACAGACGTGTGACAGCTAAATGAAAACACGTCCAATTTTTGAGCCAGCATTTTGCTATTTTCATACCCTTGCCAAAGGGTATTATAAATTTGTCATAAAGCGAAGATATTGTTGATGTAGATGACGAGCCAAGTCGATAGATTTGTTTCTATGCAAACTAGTTTATTACTTTAATGGTTATGTTGATGAAACTTAATATAGTTGCAAGTTTTTTTTGTAGGCCGTAATTATGTCACATTTTATTGAAGAATGTTATTGCTCCCAAATGTAAGACTTTTCAGTAAACGTATTTAAAGTTTTCCATTTCCGACTCGAGTTCAATTTATTGTGGATATGACAGTTATATCAACATACAACATAACCACAAAAATACTAGCCAAAAGGCAAATAGCTAGACTTGGTTTACAGCTGTTTCAGTAGATGTCAAACTCCCTCATCAGTACCAGTTTTAGCTAGCTTACCCAACGATTCAAGCTTGTTCTCTATGTTATAAGGCTAGAATCAGTTGAGAATTCTAAGGCAGCAACATAGAAAGAACGCAAGAAGGTTGAACTGAACTATCGGTGTGTTGTTGAAGTTGTTGTAGTTCTCGAAACTGAGTTTGCTGACAGTTACAAATAGGATATTAGTTAGTTTATTATTGATATTAATATGACCAAAGCATACAATTCATCAGCAATTTAAAATATCAAGAAGATAATTTTTATTTAATAGCAAAAACTTAAATCTGCACAGTGTGTTAACGAACTAAGTTCTTGATTGAAGATCATCTACTAGTGCCTTAGTTTGTTCTACCTAAACATCGATAAACAGCGAGATCAACATAAACTTCGGGAAACATAAAGATATCGAGAGATATGAGAATAGTATTTGGGTTGAGATAAGATTGAAAGAGATGTCTAGAATGACAGAGTTTACAAGTTTAAAAAATATGAGAAAAAGCGCATAAAACGTATGACTTTAAATCATGAACTCAATTGTGTTTTTATAGTTTTGGTAGTCTTTAAGTAAAGTAAAGTAAGCCAAGTTAAAGTAAAGTAAATAAGTCAAATAACAATATTATTATTTTATTATTTAATATTAACTATATACATTGGTATTTAATAATACTAATAATTCCATAGCTAATTTAAGTTTAAAGCCCTAGCGTCCAGGACTTCGGCTCTCAAATCCCAATATATAATAAAGTTGTTATAGAGCATTGAACTTAACTCAAGGTTTAGTTTGATAAAAACTCACAAGTTTCTTTAGATTAAACTCACAAATTGTGTATTTGTTAGTTTTTTATATATTCTAATACAATTTGTTACAAGCTGTCATACAAACTATCAGTAGAAACTTCATTTATTCAAGATACTTTTTGAATATTTTAACTGAATTAATTAAGAAGATTTTCATGTTATTCTCTTTCTATTTATAAATGTAATCGCTAAGCGCATTACATTATCAACCTGCAGTAGTTCTCATTTCTTTCTAATTCGAACAGAGCTTAACAATCAATATAAGACGCAGCCACTTGTTTGGCCTGCCACACTTAAACTTGCCCCAAAGTAGCTGCTTACTTGAGCCGACCGACCGGCAACGTTTGGCAGTTGGTAAGTTGGCTGTTGAGAGTTGCAGCTGAGTAGCAGGTTTGATTATGCAGCAGTCTACTGCTGCGGCAGCTACTTACACATGCTCAAGTATGCGACTGTATGCGAGTGTGTGTGTGTGTGTATTTTTAGACTGCGTCTGCGTCTTTTTGGCACTCAGTGTAGGGGGCAGCAATATTGCAGTTTTTGGCTCAAGTTGCCTTGCTTCTCTCTTGTTATTTATAACTTTTTCCATAGCAAAAGCGGCGCGTGCAGAAATATCAATTGAACACGTTTCAACACACACACACACACAGATACACACACACACACACATACAATAGTATGTATTCTTGTTTCTACACTTGCTTTTTACACGCAAAGTGCACTCAAGTGTTGATGAGGACAATAACAACGGCAACGTCTTTGCAACGGAAGTTGCTTGTGGCAGCATTGTATATTCTTCATATTTTTTCGTGTTACATCTACGTTTTTTTCTGTATCTTTTTCTTGGCACTTTTTCATTCACATTTATATATATATATATTTAGTTGGAGTTAGAGACGTTTGGACAGGCACAAGCCATTGTTAGAGTTTGCTTAATTGCAACGTTTTGTAACATAATTGCGACTGTAGTTGTAGTAGCTACAGCTGTATCCGTCAGATACATTGCTCGTCTTTTGTTTGACTCAAGTGGCGTACTAAACGTTGTCACGCCTCACACACACACACACACACCGATTGTAGATTGCGCACAAAGTTTCGAGTGCGTTTCGACTCGCCCACCTTACAATAGGTCTATTGATTGCCCCCCCTCCACCCATCTTTCTCTTACTCTTCCACACTTAAGAGCAGTGGCAAAAAAAAAAAAACTGCCTGAAAGTAGGCAGCGTTTTTTTTCTGTCACTTCCGTTGACGCTTCGACTGCGGCTGCTGCTGGCTTGGCAACAAATCATAATTAGGCTGGGACACTGTATAATTAACGCTATCGGGCCCACATAATTATGCCGGTGTGTCTGTGTGTGTATGTGTGTGTGTGTGTATTTATTATTATTATCAGCATGCGGCATAAAAACTCGCTTAGTATGCCAGTCAGCGTGTATTTCTTCTGCCTTTTTTTTTTTAGCAGGCATCAATAAAAACTTCACAGCAGTAAAAATTCAACCCCTATGTGCGTGTGTGTGTGTATGTGTGTGTGTGTGGGTGTGTGTCGCGTATGCAAATGACTTTGGCGCCTGGTGCGTCATTTCTTGCGTCTTCTTCCCACTCAGTCTGTTGGCCAAATGAAGCTAATGGTGTCAAATTCAAATCGCGTCTCATATGTTTTACTTTTGTGCGCTAATTTTATGATCATTTTGGAACGTGAACTCCATCATTATCAGCATCGTCATCATCATCAACATCAACACGTCACGTGTAATTTGCAGCAACCTTTTTGAGGCTCGACCCTCGAACCTTCCGCCCCGCCCATTCTCCCCCCCCCCACAGCTTTTGCAATGTGCTAACGACCAATTTGGGTTTTCCTTGCGAAACGTTGGCAGTTAATTTTTTTTCTTTCGCTCTCTTCGTTGCTTAGAAATATGTATATATTAAATTAGATCTAAGTATTTAAAAGTGCGCAATTTTGCTTGAAATTTCCTGCTTCTTCTCATTTCTCTCGCTGAGACTCAACAAAATTCGTGGAAAATCAAATGAAATGTAAGAATTACGCATCTAATCTGCATTTTCTCAATAACAATTATTTACAGCATATTCTCGGTATTCATTATGGGTATACATTTTACAAATAATTAGTTGTGCAATTATTTTTGTTAATTTAAGCGTAAAATTAATTAACTTAAATAATTATTTTTGATATTTAATGATAGCTTAGTCAGTTTGATAATGTTTGGTAATTAATTGCAATATAAGAGCATTAGTTTTGAAGGTGTATTGCATTATTATACTATTATATTATATATATATATATTATTAGTTTATCTTACACAACAAAATTTATCAACTTATTGCATTGATTTATTACTTTGCAACTTGTTAACAGTTGGTATAATATTTCACTCAATTTATAATATTGTAAAACAAAGCACAAATCTCTGTTTTATATAGCTAACTTTCTCTGTTCCTTTAATGGTATATATATCCAATTTTCATCTCTCGCTTATCTAACCAATTCAAGCAGCTGTCAACTTAAAGATTTATAAAACCGTCAACTCAATCTGCCAGCTAAGGATAACATTACATATATATATATACATATATAGAAGCACTCACTGCGCCACGTATGCAAACAAAGGACAAAAACTGCACTTCAATCATCCTGGATTATAGTTTGCATGCAACGAACTATATCATTTTTCCCAATGCATGTAGAAGTTTTCACAGCACGTTTTTGCCACCCATAACCCCCCCTCCCTGGATTTGGGGCCAAAAATTGGGAAACGAAAAAGAAAACTCGGCGTAATCAATAGCTATCGATAACGATAACCAAACGAGGGCAGAACTTTGATGTCTGGCCAAGAGCCCAAAAACCAAATGAGCTGATTATTGGTCGTTTTTATGGCAGTTGCATTATCATTAGTTATGCAAAAGATGTAAATTTAAAGGGGGCGGGGGGAGGTATGTGTGGGCATAAATTAATAATTGAGCACACACACACACAGGACAAAGGCATTTGAATGTGCTTGAAGTATAAAAGTATGATGGGCATATGTGGTTACAAAAGTGCGCGACAGTTTTAAACAATGCTAGAAAGCATCCCATGCCCACTCTATGTGGCAAACACTTGAGTACTTAGACAGGCAGGCACTTAAAAAAAATGAGAGGGACAGAAAAAAATATAAAAAAGAGAAGAGGAGAATGTGAAAAACCGTTACAATTGCTGACTAAAAGATGAAAATTCTACATTTTTAATGCGGCTCACCTGACGAGCCGCACGTCGAGCACTTCAGGACGCACAGGACACACACACACACACACACACACACCCCCACACACACACACACACACGAGAAGTTATAACAATGGCGTCAGGCAGCAGCAGAAAAAAAAGAAGGGTTGTTGTGGATGGTTTTGGGGACTGGGCTTGTTAATTTCAAGTGGCATGTTAACTTTCTGACATTAAGTTGGCATTTCATGTCAACTATGCAGCGTGTATGCCAGGACACTCAAGTGTCCTTTGTGTGTGTGTGTGAGAGTGTGTGTGTTTTTGTTACATGTGTAACAGCAGCAGCAGCAGCAGCGTCGTGCGGAAAACGCTGTTTAGCAAAATGCCATCATTATGTTAATTATAAATGCGCCTTGCGCTCAAAAAGAGTTGCCACACAGAAGACAGACAAACATTTAACACACACACACACATATACACATAGATAATGCCTGTGTGTGTGTGTGTGTTTCGCTGCGGCATTTACACTTCCGTTTCCGTTTGAATTGCACGCTCTGTCAGCGGATATACTAAATGCAGTCTCGTTTTTATACGTTTGCCTCTGATGACAGCAATTATCATGCAGTGATATAACTTTACACAATACCCAAACAAATTGCTAATCAAAAGCACAAACTCTCTATCTGCGTTTCAAGCTCATTTAACAGTCAGTACACGCAGTTAAATGCCAGCAATTAGCGACAAATCATCTGCCAGGCTTTTCAACCAAATCTAACTCTCAACAATCACTCTCGCTCTCTCTCTCTCTCTATATATATATACCTGTCTCTTGCTGTCTTTCCACGCATATTGAAGCTGTGTGTGTGTGTGTGTGTGTGTCACATGAGTTGACACTTTCAGTTGAACTCAATTAAGTTCATACATAAACAACATTCGATGACAAATCTATGGCCTTCTCTAAATATCTCACTATCTCACTCTGTCATTCACTCTCTCTTCCGTCCCTTTCGCTCTGTGATATATTGGAATTTAGTTCTTAATGAAAATTGTATTTGATTGTTGCTATGCGTCAAATGTTTCGCAATGTGGCACAAGGCGGCGGCAACTATGCAATTTATTTGAGTTTTTTTTTTCTGATGTTGTTCTGATGTTGCTCAGTTTGATTCAAGTGCTTTTACTCAATGACTGAGTGTTGAACGAGTTTTGTAATCAGCAAAGTTATTAAATGATGCTTCAGTTTTGCTTTGAATGATATAACGCTTAAGTTGCGGCTTAATTTAAGCTTGATAATATCTTGTTTTAAGATGTAAGCTGCTTATGTTTAGGAGTCACAAATTAGTGGAAGATTCTAAGTATTTGACTGGAAAAGATTTAGATTTCTAATCATCATATCAGCAGTTTTTCTTTTGTGTATTGTCAGCTTAGTGTTCAGTTTTTTGTTAATGTTTTCTAGAGCAGGGAAAAAACTTGTTTGGTTAATTAAACAACTCAGTTTTAATTAGACTTGTTATTCTTATTAACAACACATTTTAAAACTCCTTAAATATATTTTAACAATTTTACAAAACTACAAACATAATTGTTTTATTACAAATGGTATGTTTCTGGTTTATTCAATCATTTTACTTTATATTTAAAATTGTTTAGCTTCATATTATCTCTCATTTACACATAAGCTGCTTATGCTTACAAATCACAAATTAGTTGAAGATTCTAAGTATTTGACTGGTCAATATTTAGATTTCTAATCAGCATTTCATCAGTTATGTATAGCAGTTTTTCTTTTGTGTATTATCAGCTTAATATTCAATTTTTGTAAATATTTTCTAGAGCAGTTAAAAGCATATTTGCTTAATTAAACAACTCAGCTTATAGATACATTTTAAATCTGCTTAAATATAGTTTAAAACTTTTCTTTGTTTCATTATTTTACTCAAGTTTTCATAGATATTTTACTATGATTTCTTTGGTGGTCAGCACAAAACATATCCATAGCCAATTTATTCATTATTCTCCGCACTGATATCAAATTCTAAACCCCCCGACAAAAGCAATTGCAATTGTTGGTACTTGAAATAACTGTGTGAACTTGCATTTGCACTTGATAAATGAGTCAATTATGTTTGGTGTCTCCGGAGAAATAAACAGCAAAGGGAGACAAAATGAGAGTTCGAGAATGATAGATAGATAGAGAGAGAGAGAGAAGAGGAAAATGGAAAAACAAATCAAATATGCTGGCCACTAACATATTTCGTTGGCTTTTCTAAAACGCAAATTTACTACAACAAGCAAAAAGTTTTTTGGAAAACTCAACCAAGTGCAAAACTTGTAGTAGTCTTGAGCATCTTCAATCTTATCCAAACCTCCCATTTATTCATTCCCCCTCCCCCCCTGCTTCATTCTTGATGCTGTGTCTTTCATCTTCATTTGCCCATTTCCATTTCCACTTTCATTTCCATTTTACTTTTCCAGCAGCTGCTTAACCACAGTGACTTTTTGGCTTGGCTCATAATCTGTGTCTGTCATCGCTTAAAACTGAAAACTGAAGCTTCTTGGGCAGCAGCAACAGCAGCAGTAGCAGCAGTTTTCCTGCTATCCGCTATTTCCCAAACCCCCACCCCCTCCCCACCATCTTCAGCACTTGGGTAACAGCTAAAGAAATCTCATTAAAAATGTCCTTGCGGCTGCAGCGAGCATAAATCTGAGAAATTAAAGCTTACAAATAAAAAAAAAAAAAAAGTAAATACACCGACAACAGTTGCCCGCCTTCTGGGCGTTTATCTAGTAGGCGTGGCAAGTGGCGCCTTAAATTTATGGTCGCATCTTCATATCCCATTTAAAAAGCAATTATTTTGCGTTGATTCAATATGGTGGCATTTGATGAATGCCGAGAAGGAGTTGCCAAGAGAGATCAGCCGCAGGACGTCAAGGAAATGGTAGCTGCTGCATCAGGTCATATTAGCTTATGCTGTTGCACGCCCAAAGCTTGCCACAGCAGCAGCAGCAGCAGCTGCTTGCAACGTTGCTTGCTGCATTTTTATGGCCAAATGCTGTCGCAGCAGAAATCTGTGTGTCGTAGTAGTTGTTGTAGTAGTTGTAGTATATGCTGCCTATCAACACTTTGCGCCTTAATGCATGCAATGCATAAAACAGTGTCCTAGCAGCCAAGTTGCCTTCTGGCCAGGCTACTGCGTGTCCTTTTGCGCTATCTCTGTGCAGTTTTGCTGACAGGCAGACAGCAGCAGCAGTTCAGGAGGAGGAGGTGGAGATGGCAGGAGGAAGGACAAGGCAGGCTGGCAGGCAACAGGCAACAAGCTGGCCAAATGCCAACTCGGTCAACAGTTCGATGACGTATGCAGACGACTACGGTCATGTCCTTTTTTCTTTTTTTGCCATTTGAAATAAATATTAAAAAATTTTGTCGTGCGCACATCATGCAAGAATTTTGAATGCACATTAAAATTCAAATTAAACGGCACCGCATTTTGCTTTCCATCCGTTTTATGACTTTAAACGCCAAGCGAACTGACTTTTAATGGTAGTTAAATTTTTGTGGAACATATTTTGCCGGCATATGGCAATCAAAAAGACTGGCTAAAAGACTGACCTGCAAGAGATGATTTATCCAAGAATTTTTAAAGTTTAGCAAATTGACAAAGCTAAAAGCCAGCAAAAGCTGAAGAAACTTCCAAAAGCTGTTGATAGACAAACAAATGCATTTCTTTTCATGTTTAGCTAAAATAATAACATGGAAGACAGCAAGTTAAAAGCCAGCAGAAATCTATCTCACTGGAAAAACTCTAGACAATAATTCTGTTGATATAAACAAGGATTTTTCTAATGTATAAAATAGAATTGGAATCAATCTCACTTGAGAAATAAGTCACATTAAAACTACTGTTGATATCTTTAACGATTATTCAAAGTTTTGGCGAACTGCAAATAAGAATTCAATCAAATAAATTCATAAATAAAACAGAAAATAGAAAAGCAGCTAGAAAAATCAAACTCTGCAACAATTGGAACATCAAATCCATTAACAAATTAAACCAGAAACTTTAGTAGTTCGATTTTAGATACATTAATTATTCAATGTATTAAACTCTTCTCTAAATATATTTTAAAATGGTAAGAATAGATTATTTAGAATCACTTTCAATTCAATAACTACTAATTCAACTCTATGCACTAATTTCTAACACATTTCTTTTTATTAATATTCTCTCATTATTCTATTGTATTTCTTGACGCGTTTCATCTTTCATCCATTTATCAAATAATTTCTTTGCCAATCTTTTTCTTTTCTCAATCTCCCTCGTCAAATGCTGTAATAATCTTTGTTTTTCTTTGCATTTTGCCTTCACAATCTTTCATTAGCGCATTTGACTTTACGCTCCAGTTAACTGCAGAACTCGCATTGTAACCCATTTATAGGCGCACATATTTCAATTTTCTTGGCTCTGGCCTAAGGGGAAGTTGGGGGAGGGGGTGTCCCTGCTATTTTTCCATTTCCCCCAGCAGCAACAGCAGGGACAATCCAAAAACGACTCCAAAATATTTAGGCCGCATTTGATTTCATTACGTTTTTATCTTTTGGCTACTAATTTCATTTCGTGCATATTTCAAACATGGAAAGGAAGAAGGGAGAAGGGCGCGTAGTGGCTAAAGGGAAAGTTCCCTTTTCTTTACACTCCCTCCCCCCGTCAAACCCTGTCTTAGCCCCAGCTCAATTCTTGTTGCCGTCGCCCGTGCAAGAGCTTAATTAATTCCCAACAATATTTATAACTTTTAGGCGCTCGACCATTTTGGGTTACAGAAATTTTGGAACAATATTGTTTTGTCGTTTGTTGTTGCTATTTCAGTAAAGAGTGTGTGTGTGTGTGTGTGTGTGTGTTTGGATATTGGTTGCTTTGGTTTTGCTTGCTGCTTGTCAATGGGCACAAATCTAACAAATTTATGCATGACTGCAACAGGGTCAAGTTGCTGCAAAATCCTTTAATGCGCCGCAGCTGGTTGCCGTCCAACCAAAATCTGAACCAATCTGGCCAAATAGAAAAATAAGCAAAGAACTTGAAAGCAACAACAACTGCTGAGCAAAGCATATGCGACTGCGAAATACTCTGGGACTAGGAAAATATAGAATAGCAGTGAATATGATAAGCATAAGTGTGTGTGAATCATATCCCCAATAAGTATGCTAACTATATTTCGAATTAAAACATTAGAAAAATATATACAAATATTAATAAATTAGGAAAATAATTTAAAACATCATCTTTCTTATTTTGACTGCAAAAAACATTTTACAAAAATATATAAAAATTATAATAAATTAGGAAAATAATTAAAAACCAATTATTTCTTATTTTGACTGCAAAAAACATTTTACAAAAATATATAAAAATAATAATAAATTAGGAAAATAATGAGAATCAAATTGTTTCTCATTTTAACTGCAAAAAACATTTTACAAAAATATATAAAAATAATAATAAAATAGTAAAATAATTAAAAACAAATTATTTCTTATTTTAACAGCAAATTTTAATATTCTAACTGTCTTTTGGAAGTATTTTGGCGTTATTCTATTTGTTATTGACCTGAAGTCCGCTAAATTACACTTTATTTAACACACAAAAAGAGGGCACAATTATAACTAATATATCAATTTATTCTTATAATGAAAGTCATATTTGTTTTGTAGCAAAAAATGTGTTGTAAAGTAAACTGTAAGTTACCTAAATATAATAAATTGTATATAATGTTTCTCCTAGTTATTTCTTATATTAATTAAGTTAATATTTATTTAAATTGAATTTTTATGGAAGCTGCTGTCCATTTTGACTTCAACATATTTATATATATTCAATATAACTTCAATTTACCTGTTTTCTTTGTAGAGTATTCTTAACCATAAAGCAAAGCAACTTTGAGCTTTTAGGCGGTGCGCAACCAATGCGACGACTAGCAAGATAAGCAGATTTATGAGCTAAACAACAAACTGAAATAACTGGAGACAATTCTGGCAATGGCCAAGAACTGGAACGGGATACAAGGACATTGTTGAAGGCAGCAGAAGGAGCTGTAGCTGTAGCTGGAGCTGGAGCAGCAGCTCGGAAGCATAAAAGCAAGATAAAACATAAAGTCGCCACACGCACACAACACACACACACACAGAGAGTTTTCGAATCGAAATAACACCACACACAGAAATGGACAATGTGCCGAAGTGGTGTAAAAGGGGGATATATATGTACATATACCACACTATGAGAAGATTTATGAGCATTTCTCTGGCCGCACACGCAAGGATGTGTGCGATGTGATGGTGTACACAGAATGTCAAACGGGATGGCACAGGAAATGCCAGGCACAAGGACCCCGGAACGGTGTTGGCCCCCACCCAGTTGACTGGCTGGTGTTTGCAACTATTGACACGCACTGTACTCATCATCGACATTCACGTAACTTCAGACGTGCGTATAATTTTACTTCAAGCTCTGCGGTCAGGCAACAAAAACCAAAATACAGGCAAGCAAAGGAAAGAAGCAAGTTATAAGCAGGGTCGCAGCGTAGCGGTAGGTGTCAATTTCATTTTCATTAAGTTGATTCTGGTTGAGTGGACACAGAGGGGCCCTGAATTCAACTCAACGGCTCCCTCAACGGTTTTCGGGATCTTAATTTGCGTCACGCTCTCAAATTTCAAAAAAAAAAAAAAAACGAAGAAAAACTGCAAAGCGCTGCTCATTTGTAAAACAAGAAGCAACAGCAGAAGCCCTACTTAAGTTCGAGTTCTTCATTTTTGCATTAATTAATACTTACTTATTATAAAAAAAAAAAAAAACAACAGAAAATAAAGAACAGGCAACAGTAAAAGGCAAAAACTTAGGGCAAAAGGCAAAGGCAACAGCAGGCAGTTCTACCTGGAGGTAAGTAAAATTTTAATCACTTCCTTGCGCTACATTTTCTGCGTGTTTTTGTATTTTTTGTACTTTTTTTTTGTTTTGTTTCGTTTGGTAATTTGAGACTGTTAACATTTTTGGTTTGGCCCGCAGACTGTGCTAGGACTAGGTACTGGTTACTGGCAACTGGCAACTGGTAACTGGTAACTGGTAACTGTGTTCATCTGCAGCCTTTTGTGGTTGCGCCTGGACTTTGGACTTAATTAAAAGTAATTCCATTTAAATATTATTAAAAAAGATTTTTGTTCCTAGTTCGAAAAAAAAAGAAAAGAAGTTGGCGCAATAGCAGCAAACGCTTTTGGCCATTTTTGCTGCTTTCTTTTAATTGAATTTGCCATTGAAGGCAAAAGTGTTTGAGGCAAATATTTACATAGGTTGAATAAAAAAAAAGGCTGCAATTTAATTGACTGCGAATTAGCTAATATTGTACTTGTTGTTGTCGTTGTTGCTAAAATGAAATCTTAATTAACTTGCCTTCAAGTTAATCGTTTGATGATGCTAGCGAAAGATGTGAGAATTATTTGAATGGCATCTTTGTCTAAGTTTAATAAGTAATTGAATAATTATTATAATTTTACTAATCACTTATTAATAATTGAGTACTATAAGAAGATTAAGTGGGCTTTTATGTGATTGATAAGGGAGCATATAATTTACTAGTACTCAAATTGAATGTAATAAATTATTGCAAATATTTATAATATTTATAGAAAATATTTAAGAGCTTGTAGCAAATTTCTGAAACTAGATATCAATTGAAAATCTAGGAGACAATATAAATTAGGTATATGAGAAGTATTTCATGATTTTTTTTGTTACTTTATAATCAGTTAAATAATTATTTTCATTTTCCTAATAATTTATTAATAATTGAGTAATATTTGAAGATTAAGTTTTCTTCTATGCCAATAATAAGGGAGTCTATAATTTTTTAATACTCAAATGTAATATATTATTGTAAATATTTATTTATTTAATATTAAGTTGGTTTAGTTTATAGAAAATATTTGAAAGCTTCTAGCAAAAATCTGGGACAAGAAATTAATTGGAACTGCCTAAAAGTAGGCAATATATGCTACATTGAAATGTCAATTGACGAGACAATGTAAATTAAGTATATGAGGATTATTTCCTTGACTTTTGTATTACTAAATAAACAGTTGAATAACTGTTTTAATTTTCCTAATCACTTATTAATAATTAAGCACTATTTGAAGATTGCGTTTGCTTTTTTTGTGATTGAAAAAGGTGTGTTTAATATTTTAATATTCAAATTAAATGCAATGTATTATTATAAATTATAATAAATTTAATATTAAGTTGTTTTAGTTTATAGAAAATATTGCAGAGCTTCAAGCAAATTTCCTGAGACTTTCAATCAATTCAAAAAACCAAAGAGTAGGTAATTTATTAATAAGGAATCGTTGTAAATTCACGTAACAGTTTAAATGAAGTACAATAAGTTTTTAAGCCACAACATTTTAATTAAAACACGTTTGATTTATCAGCTTAAATAACAAAAATGTATTAATTCTTTAAGCATCTCTCTCTCTCGTCTGGCTCTTAATATACTTAATTTTATTGTATATGTCAACAAACCAATTTGCATAGATTACAGTTAACTGTTTGTAAAATTCAACCTTTAATTAAAATGTGTAAATAGTTAACTAATTTAAAAAAAAAAGAAGAAAAAACTCGGTTTTACAATTGCACGTAATTATATAAAACCGAAACAATATAAATAAACAAGTACGCACAAAGCCACCGCAGAGACAAGTGCAAAACGACCACAGTTTAAAAGCGAAATCAGGCCAATAAAATAGTCCCCCTATTATAAAGTGCAATATGTTAAACAATTGATGGCTGATTGCCAGGCAACAGGCCATAATAATCAAACCAAAAAACAAAAACAAAAAGCAAACAAACAAATTTGCAATTGGTTTTTGTGTTCCTCTAATTTGCAAATTGACAAGAGCAAACGATTTGCCATAGTATTATTTGTTGCCATATGGTTGACTGGCGTTATGTAATTTAGTGTCTGGCGCCTGTCGGCTATGCAACACTAAATTACAAGCCAGGCTAATTTGCCATAAAACAGGCAGAGAGAGATAGAGAGTGAGCGAGACAGAGTGAAACAGTTGCAATATTAATGCGACCAACTCGTACATTTATTGGCATATAAATCACTACGAACTTGCCACCAAAATCACAGACACACACACACACACACACAACACTACCACACACTCAGCAAAGACTTAGATTTAAGCCGGCACTTACCTAGTAACTGAAGTGAGCTCGACTTTAGCGCGCTCATTAGAAGCCAAAGCCAGTGCTCTTGTGGTGGAATCATCATCATTTCTTATTCTTCATCTTCTTCATTTTCTTCGCTCGTCTCTTCTTCATTTGTTTGCTGGCTTTCATGTCAATTAATGCGGCGAACTCTTCAAATATTAGCAGACATTATATGACGACGCTGCACTAAGCTGCTTCCTCTGCTGCCTCTTAGAATCTAAGGCTAGGATCCTCCACAATGAAGGCACAAATGACTTGGCCAACACTTGAGCACTTTAGCGCTTGGCTTTTTTGTTTTTTAATCGGGCTATTGTAAAAGCCAACTGCAGGAGCAGACTTTTGAGTCAAGTCGTTGTCGTTTCCGTTGTTGTCAAGTGGCAGGGATTACGTTGACGTTGAATGCGTTGCTGATTCGAGTGTGTTGCCAACGTACCCATTGTCGATCGCTCTGGCACCGCCAACACATATTAATTTAACAGCAATTTAAACTTCTGATTGCTAACACACAAAAAACTGCTGCTACTGCTGTTGCTGCGGTTGCTGCTGTTGCTGCTGCTGTTGCTGTTGCTGCTGCTCCAGAGTATTTGCACCACTCACACCGACAACTTGCCAGCAACTGAGCGCTCGACCAGCTGTGCTGCCGTATTTGAATGAAATGTCGCGACGTCGCGTCGCTGCTTCGTATAAGACTTTCGGTGCTGTGCTTTTGCACTTTGTGCTTTGCTCTGATCCCAAAGCTCACCACGAAAGCTTTATAAGAGCGTAGCGTACGCTCTCTTGCTGTACGATGCGCAGGCGCATCCTCTAATTAGTTCGGCTTTAGCTTCGGCTTCCGTTGGAATTTCGGCTACACTTCTGTTTTTTTTTGTGTGTGTTTCTGTTTTTCATGCCGTCACTGTGGCATTTAACCTGCTGCTTGTCGTTGTTGTTGTTGTTGCTGCAGCATATGAAAATTAAAACGCTTAACTACAATTAACAATTGGTGACACTAGGCTCGCTATACAAATGACAGCAGGCAGAGATGAGGCGGGAGAACAACAACAACAGCAAGAACAAGAAGAATAGCATTAATCAACTCGCTGCTGACACTAAAACCTGCAACAATTAATCAACACACAAAATAACGGTAAGGGGTAGTACAGTAACCGAAAAGGTAACGGTACATAGTAAGTATTTTGAACGACATTGCATTAACTGATTGTTGTGGGCATCAAAGGGTGGCAACACTGGCAAAACTTTATGTCAGTTCGCATAAAAGTTGCACGAAAAATATCAAATCAAATCAAAGTTCGATTTGACAGCCAGACAGGACGAAAGGCAAGCAAGCAAGCTCGATTTGATGTTTATCTTTTAGCTAGCGACTTTTAACAACTTGAACTTGAAGTGTGTGTGCACAACACACACACACAAACACACACACTCGCAGACAAACAAAGTCGTAAAGTCAGCTCAGTTTAGTTCATAACTCCCCCTCTCTCTCTCTGTGCCTTTAGCAAATATCTTACCCTTAGTTTTTGGCCAGCCTAGTATCTGCCCTTTGGCATTGTCCAGCCAATATCAATTTATCAATTAATGTGCCTAATGAGCAAGCCAACTGATTTGCTGTGTCATTTAATGCACACACACATACACACATACTACAAAATTAATTAGAATTCGCTCATCATCAACTGTGACAGCATATTAATATACTATATATAGTATAGATATATATATATATATAGTATATATAGCCTATATAGTTAGTCGTACACTCTCTCTCTCTCTGGCAATAACATAAACTAACGAGATTTCCCCTCTGCAAATTTGTTGTTGTGCATTAATTGACAATCAAAGCAACTAATCACATTTGCAGCTCGACATTTTTCATTAGAATTATTAACAAGTTCCATTTCTACTAGTTTGTCGGCTGGCAAAGTCATCATTATTTTGCGCCCACATCAAAAGGAATGAAACAGCATCAACTGAGGACACTTTAAATGAATTTGTGCGTGTTGGAAAACGTGATTAAGATACGTAGCATAACAGCTTTAAGCACTTATTTTCAGTGTATTATAGGATTTCCTCTATTCGTGTTAACTCACTTTTGTTATTTTATTTTCATTCCTGCTTGTAAATCAGTCAGTTGATTTAATTGAATATAGATTTACAGAGTTGTCAGTCGCTCTGTATTTCAACAGGGTCACTCTAATAATAGAACTGCCAACGCTTTCATGTGGTGCTGCCAACTTATTGATTTCATAACGATTTCAATGATGTTGAATTGCATTAAGATGAGCATATGCCATTAAAATGAATATATAAATTAAAATATAAAAATGTAGACAGTTTGATTAGTTTAAATTAAATTAAACTAATACAGAAATGTAGCTAAAGAGTGAGTAAATAAATACATGCAAAAACAAAATATAAATTTTAAATATATATATAAATATTTAGAGAAAAAGCTTGTAGTCAGATTATAAAGGGAAACCGGAAGTTTCTTTATTATACATCTAGTTCTTCTAGATTTTAAATTAAATTCAGCATATATACAATGATAAAACTTAGAATTCATTCCATTTCAATAAAATAACAATGTAAACTTCGCATAAATTTTCAAATCAAATAGCTTAAAATGAACGCACGTTGAATTGCAGTTGTTTTCACTTTGATTAACTTTGTTTATCTACTACGGTTTCAACACCGCAACGTGCAACTTGCAGCGTGCAACGTGTGTGTGTGTGCAATTCAATGTAGAAAACCCCCTATTTCGTATGAAACGATCGATAAAAAAAACGCGAACTGGGCAGTTACTTGACCAATGAAAAATTAGAACGCCCGAAATGAAGCCACAAAATGGCACTAAGGTGACAGAGTAGCAGGCAGGGAGGGAGAGAGGGAGGGAGGTAGAGTTTTGGGGTGCTTTGGGTGCTTTGGGTGTTTGGCTGATTCGCCGTTAGCTTGTCATTTAATATCCGCAATTAAAGTGGTCATCAATCAAAATGTACAACAAGAAAACCTAAATGAATTAAAAGTAAACGAAAGAACAAAGCAAAGGATGAATGCACAAGCCAAAATGAAAGCTGTAATAAATAGAATAAAGCGCAGCAAAAGCAAAAAAAAAAAAAACGAGAAAATGAGAAAAGAAAAGCGTTAGCTGAGCCCAAGCAATAGTCCGGGTATAGGGCCAGAGCCAGGGCCAGGGCCAGGACTAGGGCTAGAACGATAAACAAGTGCTATACAAACAAAACGGCGTAGTACGCTGAACCTATTGATGATTGAGCAGGACATTAATCTAACAAAATGCAGACAAGCAAGGGGGGTGGGGGGGTGGCAGTTGGACTAAAGGACATGGACAAGGACGGGAGCGAGTCCAGAGGCCATGGCGGGCAAGCGAGCAAATCAACTGACCAACTGTGAAAGTGTCAAATTTCAGGCCACATTGTTGGTGTTGTCCACAAAAGCTGACATCCTTGTTGCTGTTGTTGTTGCTGGAGACACTGTCCACGTAAGCAAACATAATTACGCCGATGCCAACCTACATATACATACATATATATTTATACATACACAATATATATATATATATACATATATACATATCTATATATATATATAAGTATATATGCTATTCCTGTCACTTGGCTGTGCGTCATGCTGTTCAGAATTCAAAGTTACTGCTTTTACAGATTAATACTATAGTAATCACGTATGATTACTTTAACAACTGCACTTACTAAAAAGTTAATATACAGTCTGAAACATATGTTGCCCTAGTTGATGAACAAATGCTTAAAATGGAGTGAGATTTTACTTTAAAAGAGTTAAGCTTGGCATTTTTAAAGGTTTTTATTTGCAGATGAAATTTTTATTTTAAATTTATAGCATTAGAATGCCACCAGGGAATTTTGAAAGCTTTTTACTTCCTGAAAACTACTGAGTGCATCTATTTATCATTAATACGCACTTTTTGATTTAACACAAACGTGTTTAGCTGTCATTTAATACAATTGTAGCTATGAAATGTTAACTCAGCATTAAGTTCTAATTAACAGCTGACAGATATGTTAAGTAACAGCGCTCTCAGCTTTAACTAGCAGTGGACGCTGAATGTTAGCTAACAGTGTATTGACTGTACTTATTATATATTTTACTTAGATTAGTGTAACTATATTATTTCGAATATAAAGTATAACATTTAAAGAACTGTTAATTACTCTGTTAACTACTGTTACTACTGCTAACAACAATCACTCGCTTTCAGAGTTTAATAACATTAGAAAGAACATTACTACTAAATCAATGCAACTGTACTCAATGTTAGCTAACATTGCATTGACTGCACATTAGAATAAGTCGACTGTACTAACTCTGGTAGAAAATATTTAGCAGTTACTTTAATTACACAGAGTGTAGTTAACATTTCAGCAAATGTTAGCTAACAGCGCATGGACTGCACTTTAGACTAAGTCAACTGTAATAATTGTAACTATGAAATGTTAACTCTGCGCTAACTTTTAACAGCTAACAGATATGTTAAGTAACAGCGCTCTCAATTTTAACTAGCAGTGGGTGCTATATGCTAGCTAACAGCGCATTGACTGTAATTATTGCATATTACTTGTGATTAGTGTAACTATAATATTTCTAGTTTAAAGTATAACAGTCTACACTACACTCTTAACCACTATCTCTCGCTTTGAGAGTGTAATAACATTACAAAGGACATTACTGCTAAATTAATGCAACTGTACTCAATGTTAGCTAACTGTACATTAGAATAAGTCGACTATTATAACTCTTGTAGAAAATCTTTACGACTTCAATTACACTGAAAGTAGTTAACATATCAGCAAATTTTAGCTAACAGCGCTTGCAATGCGAGTCACTTAACAGCTGCTGTAAATGCAGTTTGAAATCAATAGGAAACTCTCGCTTTGAGCGATCAAAGTTCACACTACTAATTCAATAACATTGCACTCACTGTTAGTTAACACCATGCAGACTGTACTTGATTACGCTGCTAAGCAATATTTCGGTCAAATGAGCAGCGCTCATATGAGCATTAATGAGATTTGTTGGCCTAAACAAAAAGTTGTTCTTGTTGCAATTTTTGAAAGAGGGAAAGAAGTTAGTGTGAGTGGAGAGGTAAGTATGGAGTGTATGTGATGTGCAAATTGTCGCCTCTGCTGCTGCTGCTGGCGTCAACTCATTTTGATGGCTCCAAAAGTTGCGTTGGCAAAATGCGAGGCACAACAGAAAAGCAAATTCAGCAGGAGGTGGCACTTGCAACATCAGAACATTGGATGGCAACAGTTGAAAGTTGCTCATTTGCTGTCCATGCTGCAAATTAGATGCCAAATTAGCACACAAAACTGCAACAGCAACCAGAAAACTGATGCAAAATGTGCAAGCAGCAACTTGCAACTTGCAACCGGCAGTGGCAGGCGGCAGTGGCAGGCGGCAATGGCATTGGCAGGCGGCAGCTGTGAGTGTTAAGTTGCTGCCGACAAAACCGTTAGGATGCCCCATTGCATCAGTCGCTCGAACAGACTGTGAGTGTGAGTGTGTGTGTGTGTTTGTGTGTATGAGTGTGTTTACACTGATAAAAACTAGGCGTTGTTGTGTATGTACTTACTAAATGACATAAAGTATATTAAAATCAGCTATAAAACACTTTTATTCAAGTGAAAACACGCTTAAATGACAAATTTAATATGAATATAGTAACAAGAGAGTGAAAAACACTTTATATTAAAAGTTTTATATTAGATATTAGGTAAATCACATATATTTGTTTATATAATAAATAAATAACATATATGTGAGATGGTTGCAAACAAGCTAGCTGCCAACCCTGGTACGACATGGTGGCAACACTGGGTCACTAGTCTGGCAACGCTACTGAATCTGTTAAAGAATCAGCCGCGAAGAACGGAAGCAGCCAGTTGTCAGCAGAGATCATTTTATATTGAAGTTGTTATTGATAAATATATTGAATTAATCGCCCATCGGGGCATAATAAACATTACCATTATAATAATAACTTTACATATATATATATATATATATATAATAAAAAAATATATAAAAATTGGCAAAAGTTTACTAAATTGTATTCAAATGAAATATGTTTCATATTCAACTTAAAATCAACGATTTGTATAATTAAATTATTAACTAAATTGTATTCAAGTGAAATATGTTTCATAATCAAATTAATATCAACGATTTGTATAATTAAGTTGTTATTTAAATTGTATATAAATTAAATATGTCTCATATTTAACTTAAAGTCAACGATTTGTTGTGTAGTTTTCTGAAGCTGTCGGTCAAATTATTTCAATAAAATATTTTGTATATATAAATTAGAATTCTCGGAATTAATACTATACTTATAGGTTTATTTCCGTAGTCAGTCTTTACTTACTTTTACACTAACTGCAGGTAATTATTTGTAAATAATAAAACATGTTTCATTTCAATATAAAAGGTATTTAAACTAAATATAATTTGTACTTCATTTATTAACAAAATCAATAAATTGTGATGTGATTAATATAGTTCATAAGTTACATTTAAAATGACATATTAAAATAAATATTTAAATTAACTAATAACGTCTATTTATGATGTATACTTAAAGGTTAAAATAGTTTGGGAATGGGATTTACTTTGTGATTGAATGTGCTTTAGTCAATTTGTTATATATGTAAATTAAATTTAGTTCGAGTTGATTAGTCAGTTTTTTCTCACATTAATAAATTAGTTCATATTAATTATTAAAATGTTCACACTAAGCATTTCGACTGCTACTTTGTGCCTTCTTCAAAGAGTCTGGTAAACATATATACTTTGTTTTTTTTTTCTCTCTCTCTGTAAACTGCTGTGTTGCTGTGCGGTGCTTTGACTGATGTGGCACAAAAACCATAAGGCCGGCCAGAAGGCAGAAGGCACACAAACTTTGCTTACTGCATTGACACGTACAGAAACCCGGCAAATCTGCAAACTGGAAGCAAAAGGGAATGTTCACCCCCATCAAGCAGTTCCCTTTCCCTAATTCCCCTGTATAGGCCTGCGGGCAATACTAAATGGTTTTTCAATGGGTTTTTCGGGCATCAGTTTCGAGTTTTTGGATAAATTCGTGCAATGCTCTCTGACCCGCAGCTTGCCACAAAACGTAGCAGCAGCAGCAGCTTACGAATTTTTGTGGTACCTAGCAGTAGTTATTGTTATTGTTGTTCTTATTGTTATTGTTGTTGTAGCTGCTGCTGCTGTTGTGGTGAGTTATTAAATTTGAAATGCTACACCTTGCTACGTATCAGATTGCCTCAAGAGAGAGAGAGAGAGAGAGAGAGAGAGAGAAAGCGTTAAGACAAAGGGATTTCTGCCTATCGGAATTCATGTAAAATGCAAAACCTTAGCCCAGCATAAGGAAATATGCCATGTCATAAATTTTATATGAATACGAATATGAATATGAATACGAGTGTGAGTATGAGTGTGAGTACTGCCAGCTCAGACAGTCAGCTCAACTCAGCCAGCCATAAAAGAATAAACAATCCTTTATACACCCAAACACACACACACACACACACACACACACACAAACATTTTGATATGTTGACACAGTTTTGGTTGCCTTCCTCACCTTGTTTTGTTTTTTTTTTTTTGCCAGTCTCAGCAGAAAAATGTTCTATTTTCTATTTTCCATTTTAATATGAGCCTAAATTGAGCTTGTTATTTATGTATAGTTTACAATACCTTATGGCCACGAGTCTCGACAGTTTTTTACGGTCTTTCTCTGCTGCTGCTGCACAGCGTGTGGTGTGTATATTATACACAAAAATAAAATAAAATAAAAATAAAAATACAAATACAAATACAAGTCCAGACATGTGGGAGGAGGAGGTGAAAGTGTGGTGTGGCAGCTTAAGAATAAAAAAATAGATATAACAACAAGAACTGTCGTAATAAAAATGCCCTGCAGTTAAAATAATTGTCACTGTAATAAAGTGATGCACAAAATTATATACAATTGGGGTAGCTTAAGAAGTTTCTTAAATAAATAAAGCAGAAGTGCTTTAAAAAAATAATGTAAACTGTTAAAATATAGTACTGAAAGAGTTAACAATTTATTGCGTATTTTATTTATATATATAAATATTTATTTAAATAAGAATAGTATTAATAATTGTCGAATTTAATATGCAAATCAATATTTTAATTTATTTCTCATTTTATTTGTATATATCAATATTTATTTAAATTAAAAGTGTATTAATAATTATCAATTTTAATAGACAAATCATTATTTTAATTTATTTCGCATTTTATTTCTATATATAAATATTTATTTAAATTAAAATAGTTTTAATAATTGTCAATTTGAATATATAAATCAATATTTTAATTTATTGCGTATTTTATTTATATATATAAATATTTATTTAAATTAAAAGAGTATTAATAATTGTAAATTGTAATAGACAAATCATTATTTTAATTTATTTCGCATTTTATTTATATATATAAAGTTTTATTTAAATAAGAAAAGAATTAATAATCAACAATTTTAATAGACAAATAAATATTTTAATTTATTTCCATATATTTTATATATATAAATATTTATTTAAATTAATATAGTATTAATAATTGTCAATATTAATATACAAATTCAATATTTTAATTTATTTCGCATTTTATTTATATATATAAATATTTATTCAAATTAAAATAGTATTATTAACTGTCAATTTTTATATACAAATCAATATTTTAATATAAATCCGCTGAGGTACTTAAAATAAAAAAGATTTCTCCACTATTTGCTACTAGAGTTAGGGGAATCCCAGCAAAATCAAGCCAAAATTGGTCTATCTATAAGCTATAGTATCTATCTATAATAAATATTACTCAATTATTTGTCAGTTTAAAAAAAAATTGCAGAAAATTGCGCACAATTCTTTAATAAATAAAATATAATTATTAATGCACATTGAAACTTTCAACTATATTGACTGATATTATAAACAGTTACAGTTCCATCAATAAAGACCTATTTTAATTAATTTAATGAGTTTGTTTTGTGTATAAACTTGTTAACAATAGAATAAATATCTTTATAAGTATATATTTCCAAATTTTAAATAAATTTCCTTGCAAGCTCTGTTAATCGACTTCAGAAATCTGCGATTATTAATTATGCAGAGCTTCGAGCAAGCTTTCAACAAAAGCTGCCCTCGTCTTTGGCCCTGCCATTTCAAGTTCTTGACTTTCAGAGAGCCAAGATGAGAGGGGAAGGGGGTGGAGGGGTGTGGCAGCTCTACTCAGTGGGATCCACTTGGTACACTTCCATTTTATAGCAGCAGCCAAAACATTATAGCCATGATTAATGGCAGATAATAATTTCGAGTGCGAGCACTTGACAGCATACAAAAAGTCAGAAAACTATGGCCAATGACGTCCATTAGACTGGCCAAAAAGTGTAGAGGAGAGAAGAGAGGGGGGGAGTGTGGCAGGAGGTGTGAAGGCAGGCAACAAAGTGCAACAGCAACTGCAAATGACTGCTGAAAAATAAGCAACAACAACAACAGCAGCAGCAATTCGGGTATAAAACTATTGCAATATTCTGTTTGCGGCATTTAACGAGCTTGCACTCTCTCCCTCTCGCTCCCTCTCTCTCTCTATCTCTCTCCCTCTCTCTCCCTCTCTCTCCATCCCCCTCTCTATCTGTCTGTGCGTGTGATTTACTATATTTTGTGCATAAATTATTATAAACGCGTTGTTTAAAAATATTTAAATAAAAATTAAAAGAAAAACAATCGCGTCGTTTTCGACGTTGGCAGGCGGAAACGGAAACGGAAATAACGCTCACGACGGTCAGTGTGGCGTGTTGCAGCTGCAACAGTCAGTGTGACACTTGCCACATGTTGGTTTTTGGGTGTTGCCAAAAACCCGAAATTGATTTAAGCGTTGCGTTTTCCTTAACCCTTTGGCCGCCGCTCGTTTTTGGCGTTTTTGTGGCAATTTGCTGTTGTTGTTGTTGTTGCTGCTGTTGCAACAGCTGCAGCAAATCACATTAAAATCCAGTCAGCGCCTCAAAATGGTTTTTAGAATTGTTGCCGATTTTTCATGCTGCTATTTTCTTTTTATTTTCGAAAATTTACGAGCTGTCTTTAAGCTGACCATGGCACATAGAGTTGGAGATAGGGGTGTTTTTTTTAGAGGTTTCAAATTACACGCCCCCGTGCAGAGTGCACTTTTAAAAGCAGCGCCTTTTATGCCAGTGCAAAAATGTAAAAAAAAAACATGCTAGCATCATTACAAAAGGACACAAATACACACACACACACACAGAAACACACACAGAAACACACAGGATGTGTGCGTCTGCCAAAGACAATGAACGCTGTCGAACCAATAAGTGCAATAAGTCTGGGAGGTCTTGTCAATGTGAGTGTATGTGTGTGTGTGTGTGTGTGTGAGTGCGGAGTGCGTCATAAAATTACTTTTTATCATTGTAACATGACAGAAGACAAGAAGACGAAGTATACGAGGTTCTCGGATGATGTACGCAGTCGTTTTTATGAGCACCAGCCAATGCCAAAGACATTCATACACGTTTTCTTTATGTTGCAACTAAAAGGATGTTGCTGCTTCCGCTGCTGCTGCTGCTGCTGCTCCTATCCCTACTCCCTTCCAGCAACAGCTTCAGCTTGAACTTCTGCATTGTATTAATGGCTCACATGCACGACAGCCCAGTTGCTAATAAGCATAAACGCAAACTTTGCCATGTGACTCGATTGCCGACATCCTTCCGTGTTGTCTCTCTTTGCTAGCTTTTGTGCGTGCCACGTCCTGTTGCCTGGACATGGACATGGACATCAACACGGACACGGACACGGACATGGACATGGCGTGCGCTCAGCACTTTGACTTCTTTGTGCACTTTATTAATGTTATTAAAAATCTAACAAATGCGCACAACTTGCGCTCAAACATCCCAACTGTTCCCGTTTGTCCATCCGCCCGCCCATCCGTTCGTCTGTCTGTCTGTCCGTTTGTCCGCTTTATTAATGCCCCAACGCTGCCGCACATACGCAAGTGCCAATTAATGTGGCTGCTCAGCGGTCAGCGTTCCACTTGCAACTTTGTTGCCCGCTATTGCCAATTGACAGCGTTGCGTTGAGTTTGCGCCTCTAAGATGAACATTTAATGGCACAACAGGTCGTGTAAGTAACAAAATCCCTTTGAAAACCAATTATAAACTCCTGTTGCAAGTGGACTTGTTGCCGCAGCAACCTTTATGGACGAGTTAGCATTCATACAATGAAACGTTTTGCATGGCCATATTATTATACTAAATGCCAGCTTAAGCAAATTACTTGTTTTAAACAAATTATATGCATGTTGAATATGGTAATTAGTAGAGACTAACATGTAGAGTTGAGTTTGTATATAGTGTTACAAGTTTTCGTTATATTCTGTTTATAAACTGATCAAGAATGCAGCTAGCATGTTATAAGAAATTTTAGCACAGCCTGAAAGTATGCAACGTTTTCTAATTTATTTTCATATGCACACAAAATGTAAATGAATATATAAATAAATAATTCCTATAGCTTTGTAATAAATAACAATTGTTTAACAATTTAAATCATTTCCCACTAATGCAAAATCATAATTTTCTAATGAAAACTTATACGGAATATCATAATTCAAAAGGCAGCCTAAAAGTATGCCGCAATATATTAGCGAAATATAAAACCAAGCTAATTATTTGCTAAATCGATTAAATATAAATTGAAATAAATGCTGTGTGATTTATATTTAGTGAGCAAAACTCAACATTGTTATCAAAAAAAAAAAAATAGCCAAAGAAATGCAACAGTTTTAAACGAGTTTATTGGCGCATTGTAAGCCATTTTTGCCATTTTTGAACAATTGTTTGCCAATGCATTAAACTGGCAGCTCCATTTGATAACAATTTGAACAATGGGCAATTCTATCTCACTTTATTCGCCCTAACAATACCACTCCACAACTTACACTCTGCCACTGCAAAGGGAAGTCCAAAAAGGTTAAAGCCAAATAGACGTGCAAAATGGCAGAGGAAGTGCTGCTGCTGCTGCAATTGTTGACTTTTTGCGTAGTTAAACAAGTTTAATTAAGACTCATTGAAGTCCCTTCTTTTTTTTTTGTGTGTGTAAAGAAAACTTCTATTCAACACCTTACAAAGTGGCAACAGTTGATAAACAAATGCTGCACTTAGTATCAGAAGGAGCAGACTTCATTTGCAGTTTGCCGGTTGTTCGCTATTTCCTTCCTTCTATTGCAAAACAATTGCCAATTTGGCTTAAACATTTTGGCCAAAGCGCAACTTAAGTTTTTGGCCACTTCCGTTAGCTGCTGCGGTTGCTGGCTGTCACTTGATTTGTGTGTGTCGTGTCGTCTCTTCGCACTTTTTGCTCCATCTCCTTGCTGCAACAGCAACAGCAATTTCTGTTTTCAGTTAATACTCGTATCTCAAGGCATTTGCAATGGCACGCGGCAACTTTGTCCTTGGTCAGGATGTTGTCACTTCTGTAGCTGTGTGTTGTCTGTGTCTGTGTGTGTTTGCGCGAAAACAAAATGAGTACAAAATACTAAAAACGACTTCCGCTTGGAAATTTGCATGCTGCGCACTCCGCCGGAAATGGGAAAACACTTGCTGCGTTCCTGTGTGTGCTACCATCCCTTGGTCTGCCTTGGCCTGTGTGGCAGCTGCCTTTGTTCGCAATTAAGCGAGAACTCATGCAGTTTTGGAAAAGCACAAAAAAGCAGGTCACTCAATACATATTGACTAGAAGGAGGAGGACTGAAGCGAGGAGAGACTCACTCTGTTTTTATATGTATATTTCATGTAAACTCAATTTGATGTGCGTTGACCAACCGCTGCTGGAAATATCCTGCCCTTGCTGTCCTTCCCCCCCCCCCCTTCATTCCTCTGTTGACGCAGCCTTAATGGCCAATTAAGCGTAGACGACACAAGAAATAATTAAAGCTCGGCATGTGGGGGTGAGTTTCTATGCTATTGCTGTTGAAAGCTCCAGCACCACGCGTCGTATGTGTAATCTCATTGGCCAAAAGCATTTCCTTTTTATCATTTACTATATTTACTGTTTTTTTATTGTTGTTGTTGCTAATTAAACTTTTGCTGCTTAAGCAACTTTCTGCAACTTTTGCATTGTCTGTTGAATTTTTGAAACGCAATTATGCAGCTTTCACATTAAAAATCAAATACAGCATTAAAAGTGACAGCTGCAATCTGGCAAACGCCTTTCTTTTTTTTTTTTGGCCATCATAAAATTCAATTTGGCGCAAAGTGTTTAATGAATGCGCCAAGTTGGCACCTCTCGACCCACTCAGCAGTCTCAATCCTCACAGCGGGGGGTTGGGCGGCCAACTTAGCCATTAACAATTCACGCAGACGTCGCTACGCATGGCTAAGAACCAAACAGCAACAACAACAACAACAACTACAAAAAATAGCGACTTGTTTTACATAAAAACACACTTTAGACATCAAATTATGCAATGCAGGGCGTCCCCGCAATTTGCAGGGGTTAAGGGGTGTCGACGGGGGGGCGGGGGGGTGACAGCAGGATACAGGGGAAGGTTCACTTTTTTTTGTTGCGCACTGACAAAATGCAATGACTGTAATAAAAATTAACAAGCTACGCTACGTTTGAGTTTTGAATTAATTGAAAGCGCGTATGCGCAGGACATTCGACAAGGGAAAGTAGTAAGAGAGAGAGAGAGGGGAGTGCAGAAGTTAGGGAATTGGGGAGCAGGGCAGATTGCAGTAGCTCTCTCTTTCCCCCTGCTCTCTCTATCTGTCAGGATGCTCTGCTTGCCTTATAAAATTATAAATTCGCGTCTAAATGAGCGTTGCAAAATTAATGAACTGCATGCAGTTTAATTGAAATGCGCATCCACAGGAGGGCATAACAGGGGGGGGGGGGACGCAAAGGGGGTGGCAGTAGGGGGGGGACAGCAACTGTGTGGGAAAATGCATAATGAAAACCAATTTTATCTAAGCAAAATATGTAGCAGTTTATTTAAAGTATCAAACAGTTGATCAACGCTTAAAGTTTCGCAAGTTTTGAGGTTAATTTTATCGAAATTAACAACGAAAATGTGTGAATATATATATTAATATATAATATAATATAAATATATATAGTACACCAAAGAAATCAGTTAAGTTTTGAAGAAGTTAGGCCAACACAGCTAGTTTTTAGCCATATAAACTGTGTTATATTTAAGATAAATAATCTAAGAGTTAAGGGAATGTAAATTCAGAAAATTTCACAGTTGAAACTATTCATATAACTATTATTTATGCTTATAAACTCAACAGAGTTTTTGGCAAAAAGGTGACGAGATAAAATGAAGAGAAACTAAGAGTTAAATTCCATAAATTATTGTTGAATTAACTATAGAAACAATTGAAACTCAGAGTGATAAATTCCATAAAAATATTGATAAATTAACAACAGAAACAATTCAAATTATATGCTGTATTAAGTATTTTAATTGTCCTTACGTTAGGACAACACAGTTATTTTTTATTCATATAGACTGTGTCATATTTTAGGAATAATAATCCGAGACTAAACGGGATGTAAATTCCGAAAATATTTGGAAATTTCACTGTTAAAACTTTTCATGAAACTATTTGTTATGCTTACAAATTCAACAGAGTTTTAGACAAAATAATCCGAGATTAAATGAAGAGTTTTGGGTTAAAATGTGACGAGATTAAATAAAGAGATACTAAGAGATAAATTCCATAAATTATTGTTGAATTAACTACAGAAACAATTGAAACTCAGAGTGATAAATTCCATAAAAATATTAATAAATTAACTATAGAAACAATTGAAACTCAGAGACATAAATTCTATAAAATTATTGGTAAATTAACTATAGAAACCATTCAAATTATATACTGTAAAAGGTATTTTATTTGGCCTGGCAAACTCAATTTAATTGTACTCAAAATATAACGAAAGCAAACGAAGAGATGAATTACGAAACTATTAGAAAAGTTAATTGCAAACGCCTTATATTTAAATAAATTTATATATATATATTATTTATATTAAACTACACGGCACTCAGTTCAGTTTTTAACTAAATCCTTATTGTTAAATATAAATATATAAATATTTATAGAAATACAACATATATTCCTAAAGCAAACGAGAAGTTGAAACCCTTTTAAAATAACATGTCATACGTTTAAAATACGAAAACCAATTTTTTAATCCCATAAACTCAATTAATATTTATCATTTATAAGGCTTAACTGCTTTGCTTTTGTTTTTCTATAATATTTTTAAAAATTCTAGTATACATATTAATGTTTATTTTAGGTTATTTTTTTTTTGTGAACTCACCTCCATGTTAGATCCGTTTTGTCCCATTTAGCACCCTGTAGAACATAGCGACGCACACGTAAACTAAATCCATTGCCATGATCCAGATTATCCGGTGAGAAATTATACGCATACTTATTGTCGCCAACACCGCAACGGGGCTGTTGTATTAGCTTGGCCGTTGCCTGGTTGATTTGGCCCGTAACTGGAATGTTGCCAAATGCCTGAGAGCCAATGGCAACAACAACAACAACAACAAGAACAAAATAGCAAATGGCAAAATGTTAGTTGTGAAATTGTGCATAATACATGTGGCAGCAACAGCAGCATCTGCTTGGCAGCACCTACCTGGAGATTACGTATTGCATCTATCAGTTGCTCCTCGGAGCGTAGAGCGCCAGTTTCCAGGTCTGACTTGGGCAGATAATCAAACTGCATGAGGTAATTGTACTGCAAGTGGAAAGCAAAGATGGCAATGTTGTAGGTAAGTACATTCATATATATATATATAAACGTGTAGTAGTATCGTTTGCATTAGGGAAGTGTGCCAACAACTGAAATGGCTGCCAGTTGTTGTTAGCCCAAAACTATTTGTTGGCTTAATGTAGGCGCGTCGGCAAATGATGCCAGCATAAAAAACTTTTTGCATAAAGTTAATGATAAAAGCAACAGTCACAGCAGCAGCAGCAGCAGCAGCAACAACAAAAAAGATAACAACAACAGCAAAGTTTAACGTTACATTAATAAGCCGAAAAGTATGCCACAAAAAAAAGCGCAGATAGAAAGTTAAAGTTGAGGGCTTGCTAGACTTTGAGTTTGCTCTTGTAGCTGTCAGTTGAATTTTAAAATGACTAGCATTTCAATGAAAAATTGAGATAGACAAATGATTCTATTTTTACTAGACTAATGTAGTTTCGATTTACCAATTAAGCTGATTGATATGTGAAGGAAATTTATACACTAAGAAAGAAATAATAATAAAGCCAAGATTATTATAAGTTTAATGAGTCAACCCTGTGCTTTTTTTGCAGCTTGGCATTCCCATAACTGTCGTTTGGGACTACGAAGAAGCGATTATCATCACTCTCTCTCTCTCTCTCTTTACGAAGTCGAAGATGATCAGCAGCAGTCAAGTCATAATAAAAATAAAAATACTTTATAAGCGAGCCTAAAAGCATGCTTTAAAAAAAGTATAAATTAAGGACAACGCTTAAAGTATTATTATTCTATGTTAAGCACTGTTTTTCACTTAATAGTCTAATAATGAATACCCCTGCACAATCCAGTTAAAGAGAGTTTCCCTGGAGCAAGCAAAATATCTTGACATCACTCTGGACAAGCGGGAGACCTTTGGGCCACATCTTAGAGCAACGTTACAGGTTATACAGTTTATAAATTAAATATAAAAAGTAATTCTATGTCTTACAATGTCTTTCTGCTGTTACATACAGACTGTCTAGCACAATTCACCCTTTCAAACTCAAAGATGCCACAGAATATAAAGGCTAAAGCAGAAAAAGAGCTGTTTTTATTTTTGGGGTTTCTGTTTCAGTTTCTCTTCGAGTCACAATCGATGGGCATATTTTTTATTTATTTTTTTTTTTTTGGATTTTTTCTGTTTTTGGGGCACGACCCGCTACCAAATAAACAGTCATAACTGTAAAGTGTGCGACATCGACGACAAAACAGAGCTCTGGCCATATGTGTAGACTGGATTTGCATATTTTTACATGTAACAAACGAACACACAGCCAGGCAAATTTATTTACTAACACACAGACACATATGTGTGTGTGTGTGTGTGGGGGAGATGGGATGTGGTGTGCGGAGGCGTGGCACACACACGCGCACCACACACACACACACACACACACACACTAGCAAATTACGTGACCTGCAAATTAAATTTTCTCTTTCATTTCGGATATATGTGAAAATTGTCACACATACTCCGTTCGCTGCCACGCCCACCGGCCGCTCAACGCCCACACGCAATTTGTTGAAAACATGTGAAAAACAAGATGAAAACAACGAGAGAAAAATTCGATTTTTGGCTCAACAGAAAATAGTATGCAAAATCCAAAACTAAAAACAAAAAAAAAAAAACAAAATAGCATTTGTCCCATTGAATCAGCGCAAAATTCTTGATGCCAATGAAACGTTAACAAGTTAAGATTCTATTGGTATTACGTTAAGAACGTGATGTGTGGCGATTAGCTGGATTTATTGTTCAATCGATTGATGAATGGTGTGCCCGAGGCTAGATCGTGTAATGCATACAAAAAAAGAAAAGACTGAAAGATAAATAGATATATAGATAGTGTGAGAGTTGGGTCAAAGAAACTACAAAGAAAGGGAGACAACAGAAATGGCAAGAGAATAAGAAATGAGCAGAGAAAAAGAACAGAGAACTGACTACTCTTTAAAGCCTGGCTAATTGGCAATTGGCAAATTGAAGACATGCAACAAGTTGACAAACTTGTTAACAACATTGTTAATTAGTCTAGGCTTCATATGTTAAGGTTCTTATTGTTTATTACTGAAGACATGCAGATGTTTTGTAATAAAAATTAACAAGTCAAGATTCCACACATGTCGAGAGTATTTTACATATGATTGACATAAACAATAATATTTTTAATAAAGAAATAAATTAGTTAACACAAGTTAGTAAATTGATAAAATTAGTATATGTCTTTGTAAATATTTAAATAAATACTAAGAAATTGCTCATTTTTATTTGTCATATATTTTAAAGGGATAAACGATAAATACTTTAAAAAAATGCCTATAGCAAGCATAGAAAATAATATTGTGACACATTGTATATACAATTATACCAAATTGTTGTGTTTATTTTATAACTATCTATTTATTTGCAGAGTTTGTGAATCAACGGCAAAATGAATCATCAAATTGATGTTCAAAAATTCACAGCAGGTGTGAGTTGATATGAAAAAACTGCTTAATGATTTGCGCTATGAATTTAAATATTTTTATAGCCAAAAGAAATGTAATTCAAGCAGAAATAAGAAGTATTTAGATGTATTAAAATAACTAAGCAGTTTAACAGTTTAATCTATATTAAATGCTTAAATTCAAACAGTTAAGATAAACTCTATGCTTTCTACACCAGTTCTTTAACATTTTCTTGGGTCAGTTGCCTGCCACATGGACCTAACCTTTTACAAATTGTTTTCCTTTGCTTGATTTTAAAGAATGCTCCCCCTTGTTTTCTTTATATAACTGCCCAACCCTTGCAGCATTGCAAGTGCAACTGAACAGAAAACTTGACACAAACAACAACAAAAAAAGGGAAGAAGAAATGTCAATGCTGCCAGTTGGTCACAAAGTGCGTCATAGTCATAAAAGTTGTCACGTTGTTGCAACACGTCAGCCATCAGGATCAGCTTCAGTTTCAGCTGCTCCGTCAGCGTCGGCGTCAGCGTCAGCGTCAACGTCAGCGTCAGCGTCAGCGTCATTCGGTTACGTTAACGTTACGCTGCTGCCTTTGTGTTACGTTGTTGTCGTCGTCGTCAAGAGAATTCAAAGAAAGCCCACACAATCACATGGAATGGCACATTGAAATTCATATAACGTATCGTGACAAGAGAGCCTATAACTACAACTACCATAGCCAATGGCCAGCAACAAATATACTACATACATGAAAACAATATCAATTAAAATATGTACAAGTTTCTTAACTGAGAAATCAAGACGAGTGGACAACGGCGAACGGCGAACGACGAACGGAAACTGTGTGTCTGCAGCAGTGAGGCGACGCTTGATTAATTTTTTATAAGCGCAAAACTTTATGCATAAATTTTAGACTCTGAAAAAAAAACAAACGAAAAATATATACAGAGAGAGAAAGGAAGAAAGCCAGTTGGGGGGGAGTTATAGCCGAAAAGCAACGACTATTTAGGCTAATAAGTAATAATACCATAAAATGTTTGTCGTTTAGAATTGCCAAACATTGTATAACACTGTTTTTGGACTTCTAGTGTTTGTAATTGCTTGGAAACAATGCTTGACTATCATAGCAATTAGCTTACATTTGGCAGTGGCATTTAAATTACTCGTTGCTATAATTCGCAACTAGTTTAAGCGCTAGTTTATGGAAAAGTGAGGATTTAGAAGACAATAGGTATTCGGTATTGAGTATTTAGCAATTAAGTAGAAAGTTTTACTCTTTTACAATAGTTAACTTATTGCTTGGAGTTTTTCCGACCTTGCAACTTTCTTTTACCATTAGAAATCAATTTTACAATTGATATTAATATACAAAATTGTAGTTGTTAATTTCAATATTATTTACTTATAATATTATTAGTTTTTTAATAGTGTTCTGTGGCTTAATTGTATATAATTCACTTTTCCCTTATAATTCTCACATTGTTTAAGCATAGAATTTATGTTTGCACATTGATATCATCGATGCAGACGATCTTTATGGCTTTCTGGCATCTCAAGCCTCTTAACTCTTTCGCTGTTCAATTCACGGAAAGCAAAGAACGTAGGGGTTTAACATTATAGCAGAAAGGTTAGTCAATTTGGTTAATCGAAAGCTTTTCAACCATAAATTTAACTTAAACAAGGAGTGTCAAGGATACGCGACCCAAAACCCAAACCCAGTCAGAGATACAGATACAGATACAGATACAGTCACATAGCCATATACAGATACAGATACAGATAAAGATGGAGACCTGAGCATGATGACAAGCGTTGTTTTTATGACCGCACGCTGTGACGTCGACGTCGACGTCGACGCTGTCGATAATAAACTACAATAGCTGTTGATAGTGGCATGAATGAATGAATGAATGAATGTATGTGAGTATGAATGTGAGTGAATGAGTGAGTAAGTGAATGAGTTGCACAAGCCTCACATGCAGTGGGCTCAACGGAAACGCGTTATTTTACTTGCGCGTTCCCATTTTCTCCGCTCAGATCAGGGGAAATGGGTGTATTGGGGGGGGATAGGGACAAGGGGAGGAGTATCAATCATTTATGCATTGGCCTTTTGCGCTTTTAATGGGAAATGGAAAATGTGCTGGCGCTCTCTACGTGTTTGAAAATCGAAAAACGGGTGCGGGGAGTGCAACACAGTTTTCTTCAGTGCATGTCGTACGTGGTCAAGCGACGTTTCAGTCTAATAGAAAAGCTACACAACAACAACAACGACAACAACAAGAAAACCAAAACAAATATACAAAAAGAAGAACAGGTGAATATATCCAAAGAAAAAAAAAATAATAATAATAGTAAAAAGTGCGACGCTCGCTACGTGAGTATTTGGCGTGTAAACAAAATCATGATACAGAAAGAAAAAAAAGTATTATAATCATAACCAACAGAGAAACCAATAACGAAACCAATAAGAAATTGTTGAAAAAGCTCAAATGATGGACTACAAGTTACCCAAAAGCTCTAGCTAACAAAAGCTTAAAAGCTGCGTAATTTAAAACAGCTTAAGGAGTGTACAGTGAGCTTTCAGCAACTTCGAATTAAGTAAAAAAGCTGCACTTAAAAGACAGAACTTATTGCAAATGTAGAAAGTAACTTGATATATGAAATCTTTACTTATTTTTAAAATATATAACCAAAGTTGTTTGATTGTTAACATATTTAAAAGCGAATCATTACAAATATCAAACATTATCACACCTCAGCAGCTTTAAAAGCTCTTTAACTTATGTTACTCTCAACTCTTCAGCTTGTGACAAACGTACAGAGCACCAAATATACCCAATTGAAGCCTTAAATTACTGAGTATAAAAACAATTGTGAGAGTGGGAGTTTGGGCCATAAATGTTTGGCTTAATTTAGTTAAGTTTGCGTGACAAAAAAGTTCTGCAGCTTGTGGAAAGTGTGTGTGAAAGTAAATTGAACGATGCGATATGTTTATTATTTTATTGGATTATAATTATGAATGGGTAATAACAATTACAACAACAACAACAACAACGATAACAATAAATGAAAGACCTCTGTGCGTCACTTAACTCAATTACTTGAACAAATAGCTGCATGTGGGCCGTGTGGGCGGGGCATATGTTTTAATCAACTGTCGCGCAAAAGATAGAGAGAGTGAGTGAGAGAGTGAGACAAACAAATCAAATTGTTTTAGCTAGAGAAGTAAGAAGAGGCTGTAACGGCCCATTGGCTATTGACAACCATAATTCTTGGCAAGCAGCAGCAGCAGCGACGACGACGACGACAGGCGGCAACTAATAAAGGGAGACTAGAGACCAATAACCAATAAGGGATGCATCACACCACACCACAGAGTGCACGGGCAAACAAGCCGCAAACAAACCTATAAAAATGACAAGCAACTGCAACAAACGAGCGCATCTATCTCAAACGCTAACCAGATGCCTGTAGTAGAGGCAAATCCTAGAGGCGACACATTGTCCTTGGCTTGCCAACCAACAAGCATCCTCCATCTAGCATTGCCTGCCAACTCCAGTCAAGTCAAATGCCAAACCGAACCAGGCGCAACAAATTGTGAGAAATGCGCAAAAAACGAAAATGCAGCAGCCACAAGCAGCAGCAGCAGCAGTTGCAGCAAGTCAAAGTACGTTGTATGTGTGGCAAGGTTGGGGTAAATTGACAGGATATGGCCATGATATGCTTGCCTGCCACACAACAACAGGTTTTCTAACCCCACCACCTAACAAAATTTATGGTTTCCACATGCAACTACTACTACTACTACTACTGGTAGGGTGAGAGGGTTGTTCAATGAAATTTTACGTGTTAGCAGCGCCACAGGGACAACAAAACATAACTCAATCATATAATGGTCGCAATGCTTGCTTTTGCTCTCTCTGTGTGGTTATGTGGTTGCCACATAAAAATTGCTCACTGCTGCATTGAATGAGATGTTTCAAAAACTCGATTGAGAAACTTGAATAATATGCACTACTCGAAGCGCATCTCAAGCATGACAAATGATAATGGCCTTGCATTTGTTCTACTATGATTACTAACAATAAAACTTGCAGGCATAATAATAAAAATATAATAATAATACGTGTGTAAATTATTTATTATATTATTCAAATCAAGCTTTTAAAAATTCCAATGTGTTGTAAAAGAAAGTGTAGTTGAAAGAAAGATTCTGCTACAGCATTCTAGACTTTAATATTAATGATAATGCCAAAGAATCTGGTCTTTTTTGATTACGAACAATATAATTAATAGGAAATCTTTAACAATAAAATAGCGGGTAAATTATATTTTATTTTATTAAAAAGGAGCATTAAAAAACTTGTGTAGTTTCGACTGAAAGAAGATTATTGCAGTATTGATTTTAGTATCTCTTTGGAGTTTTCAAACATGTCAAATGATAATGGCATTGAATCTGTTTTTTATTTATTAATAATAATACAATTAAAAGTAAATCTTCAACAATAAATACTCTTGTAAATTACCTTTAATTTAAACAAAAATGAGCTTAAGGCTTTTGTCTTTAGGATCTCAAGTCTCTGGCTATAAAACTGCTTTTGTTATCAGCCTTTTTAAGTTATGGGCGAAGGGGCGTGGCATCTAGCTTTAACATTGCTTATGTTATGGTAATTTATCTAATTTTAAAACAAACGGGAATTGATATCGAAAATTGAATATAAGCTTGATCTGCGTACGGTATACAGGAACCTACATTCAAAATTTGAAGTCTCTAGCTCTTATAGTGGCTGAGATCCACGCGTTCATACAGACGGACGGACGGACAGACGGACAGACAGACGGACAGGTGTCTATCGACTCGGCTACTGAGACTGAACAAGAATATATATACTTTATAGAGTCGGAGATGCTTCCTTCTGCCTGTTACATACATTCACACAAATTCATTATACTCTTTTTTGCCCACAGGGTATAATACGCTGAAAGAAAGTCCCTTCTATCGTTCAACTAATATTCCCAAAAAATATTCTAAATAAAACTAATACGTATTTATCAGATTGTGTTGATCAATGACTTGTTAAATCTTTTTATAATATTTTAAATAACACCACGCTTTTATAATTTATTAAATAATCTTTTGACGGCTGTTTATAGAAGACGCTAAATGAAATATATAAGTAAATATTGGTTGAAATGGCAATGCTGAGAACTATCCAAGGGTTTAGTTAATAGACTGGTTATAGTATTACTTTAGGCTTTAGAATTCACTTACTTTATCATAAGCAATATATTAGTTTATATTTTCTATACAAAGTTCTTTTGCCAGTATTTCAACTTTCTTAACTTCCAACTAAACATAAATAATTTCTGTCTAATTTTACATTTCCATGCAGTTTTCATTTCCACGGATATCCGTTGCCTATCCATAGAACTACATATAATACTTATATATGTATACAAATCCAAGGGAAACATATGTGTGTGTTGCAGCTACGCCCAACTTACAACATGTCGGCGCTCCTCTCTCTCTCTGTTTGTTGGACTAACCCAACGTAACACCTCTTGAAAATTTATAGACTGCAAATTTTAATAAAAAAGACGCGCATAGACATCGAGCTGAATGATGGGCGTGCGTCAGTCCACAATGTAGGAGTTTCTCTCTGTTTTCCATTTGCTTTTCTTTTCTTGTTGTATTATTGGTTTAATAAAAAGGCGCTGGCAGGACGCCGGCCACAATGACTGGCAAGTGAAGAGATGGTTAAATTAATTGAAATCAACATTGATTAATGTGGGATGCGAGAAAAATGAAACCGGGGCAAAAGAAGACAAACAGCAAAAAACATACAAAGACTGAGAATGAGTATGAGTAAGAAAAAGGGCACTTCTCACATATATATATATAGAGAGAGAGAATGAGACGCCCCCGCGTATATTTACTATATTAAAACAGTGTTGGCTTGTGGGCTTAGCTGCAGTTTAAGCCCAGCAAATGAACTGACCACAAAACAACGAACACACGCAATGACGACGCCACTCGAACAGAGGCAATATCCCTTAGCCCTTTCCTGGCCGCAAGTTTAGTTGTTGTACTTGCACTTTAATTAGACCACAGAACGTAAATTGCAATATCGCCAACTTCCCACTACTACTACATACTACATACTATACCCCAAGTCGAATGGTTTGAATGTTTATGGGAAACTGATGAGATACTCGCATTCGCCAGCAACGAACGAATTTGCCATAGACACAGTGAGAGCGATAGGAAGACAACGTAAAGAGCGAGAGAGAGAGGGAGAGAGAGGGAGGCAAAGAGAGAGAGCCTAATCTAGAGATGAGCGCGTGTTGTAACAGGACACTCAGAAATTGTAAGCAAGCACGTGACACGAACTCCTTAGAGCTTTTTAGAGCAAATAATATGTAAATTAATGTTTAATATGCTTAAATAATTGTCATTAATTTAAAAATGCTGGTACATTACATAAAATAAGTTTAATTAATTGCAGTTAATTAAAAATATGTTTTTTTTTGATAAATACTAAAATGAAATTAGGTAAATGTAGCGTCTGATCTATAATAAATTTAATATATATATTTATATAACATAAATATAATATAATATTATAATATAATAAATGTAAACTAATAAATAAAATGTAAGAAATGTGTTAAAGTTAAAAATTTACATTGAATAATTAATACAAACAATTTTATTATATAACAAGTCGGAAAGGCTACAGTCGAAGTCGACTATGAGAGACCCTTTACTTATTCTTCTAAACGGAAATAAGAGTGACAAAATTCTAAAACAAACTTGACCTTTTCGGGGGCCGCAGGAGTATTGTCACCAAATTTGGTGACCCTAGCTCTTATAGTCTCTGAGATCTAGGCGTTCATACAGCAGGACAGACGGACAGACGGACGGACGGACAGACGGACATGGCTATATCGACTCGGCTGGTGATGCTGATCAAGAATATATATACTTTATGGGGTCTGCCGGACTTCCTTCGACCTGTTACGCACATTTTGACAAAGTTAATAGACCCTTTTTTACTTTTTTTTAAAAAGTAAAGGGTCTAATAATAGTATAATAGTAATACTTTATTTGCAAAAATACTGCTTTTAATTTTTAATCTTCACTTTTCTTTATATTTAAAATTTATATAATAGAGAAAACAATTTTCTACAATATACACTTTATAATAAATATTTAATTGTAAATATATTGTCAATACTATTGCTATTTTTGTAAAAAAAAGAGTGTGAAGTGAATTAACTACTGAAATAACTTCTATTTGATTTAGAAATACTCTCTACTACTAGTCAAATATATTCAAAAAACTTCTACACATATTGTCAATGTATTTGATAATAACAATTCAATAATATAACATTTAATTTAATATTAAATTGTAAATATATTCTCTATCTACCTATAATATTTGTGAAAGAAGTGTCCAGTGAATTAACCACTGAATCAAATACTCTTAATGTTAGAAATGCTATACTAAACTATTGTTAGACAAATATATAAACGACCTTAACATATATTGTCAAAGTATTTGCTAATAATAATCACTGTAGACGGCAGTCCACGCTAGTGACGAAAGCAGGCCCCTTATATATAATAATAATTCAACAATATACGTTTTAATTAAATTGTAAATAAATACTCGAATTTCCTCATCATATATGTGAAAAAAGTGTAAAGAGTTATGGAATAAATTAATCAAAATTATTAGTAGTAACTACAGAAATAAATACGCTTTTGACTTTTAAATACGATAATATAACTTGACAAATACATTAAAAGAAACAGAAATTCTTAGTAAAATCATGTAAAACTTCCATTTCAACAAACTAAACTATTGCCTTATGTAAACGCATTAGTAAGTAGTTTTCTTTTTAATTTACTTTAATAATTTAATCAAAAACACCTCATGTTTTGCGGTCGTGACGTGTCACGCGCCCAACTCTAATCTAAGCAACAAGTCATCGTAGCCCGCAGATGTTGCCGTTGTTGCTGTTGCCGTTGTTGCTGCTGCTGTTGTTGTTGTGGCTGCTCCCAGGTTGCATTGGTCCCCGAGCAGCATGAGCAAATAGAAAATGTTGGGGGAAAATGGGAAAATGGAAAATGGCGTGCATTAAAATGAATCGAACGGGGAGAGAGAGAGAGAGAGAGCTGCAAAGATCCAAGGTTTTTCCTGGCCATGCGGTCGGTCACTTAACGGCAAGTAAAATTGATTAACTACGCTTTGTGCGCTTTTGCAATAAACAAATAAATCATTATTTATGTATATATGAACAATCTGGCTGACGACGGTTCCTTTTTTTTTATTATGATTTTCTGATTTTCTTTTTGCATGTTTTGTTCTTGCTCTGTGTGTGTTAAAACAAAGCCGCAAAGTTTGCGTTCAATGACTTACATGACAGTTAAATAAACACAGAAATCACTGACAGCACTGTCGATCTACCCCCCCCGCCACCCTCCTCTGGCCGTTGTGGACACACGGAATTGGAGGCTGCTGCCAGGCGCTTGTGAAATCCACCATATGGTTGCCACGACAACAGTCTCCGGACAGTGGAAATCAAGTTGAGTTGCTGTTGACTGCCATCTCCGGCATTCGGTCCAATTATATGCAAATTCTACAACTGCAGAAATCGGAGTAGACGTTGCTCGGGTAAAAGGTTTCGTCTTAACTTATGACATTAAGACCATTTTGCAGGCGCACATTAAGCCGCAGCTACCCGATATGGTCATTGATATATTGTGCGTTGTGTTTATGGCCATCGAGAGTTGAGACCTCGCAGCCAGCAGCCAGCAACATGCAACTTGATTGGGGACTTGACTGGACTCCAAACGTTAACTACTCTGTTGCCTTGCCTCGTCTATACTATCTGCTACTAGACAATTTATTTAATAATTCAATTGAGTTGCCCATATATTCAGCTAGTTTATCTGTGAGCCAGCCAATGTTTTGCTTTGAAATGCTAATCATATCCATACTGTTAGCTCTCTGGCATTATTATTAGAAAGTAAGAATCCAATAAACAAGCTGCTGGTTTTCTTTTATCTTAAGCTTTATAAATCTATGTATAATAAGCTTCTTGGATTCTTACGTTTACAGTGGGGAATGGGAAACATAAACAACAAATGAACTACAGACTTAAATCCAGCTACTTGATTACAGATACACATCTCACTTTACTTACAGTTTCTCATTGGATTTTCCAATTTTTTTTTTCTCATTTCAATTGCAGTTTCTATAAGTTGACTAAGTTTTTTAATATTATTTAAGGTTATATATTTATTAATATTTATATATTTACTTACAATCATCTGCTGCTTATCACTTAACGATTTTGTTAACTAATTTGTATGACTTTATTATTATGTATTATCTTATTTATCTCTCACACAGTAGTTCCTAAATGTATGTACTAAATTAATCTATATTCTTTAATTTTTGATATATGTATGATATGTAAGTATATAGATAAATATATATTCTTTTATTTATAAACTCCTAATCATAATATTTTCATTCATACATCTTGTGTTGGGTTTCATGGCTAACTCGTTCACATTGTTGTTTATACTACAATCTAATTAAATATCTATAAATATTGAAATCACAAACATTATTTATGTATTTCCGAATCTCTTTAAACTATTTATATATATATATTATTTTTGTTCCCATTTGTTACATTAGGTTATTTCTATAAACTAACCGTTGGCTTCTTTTTTCATGCATATCCAAGCGTTTTACTCTGTCTCTATACTATCAAAATCATTATCAGACTTACTAAAATCTTTAAAGTCTACACAATTCCTCTGTAACTCTTAGTTTTATGCAAAACTATGCTTAAGACACTTTGCCACAATGATACGAGGCTTGTTGCATAAATAAAAAACAAGAAACCTGCTGTGCTATTTGGACAACCAGCTAATAGAGCTGGATTATGTTTAGGCGCCAGCCAACTGACCAGATCTTTAAGCGCTGATAACTGCAGGCCAATAAACCCGTTTCTTAGCAAGTATGACTACTGTCTTTTGGCCAAATTAGCCAAGTCACACTGATCAATGACTGTCTCAGTGTTGGGATTCCTCTTTGCCAAACTGGGTAAAACCCTAAAGTCACATTTATGAGTGGACAAATATTTGTGCACTTTGAACCGCAGCACAGTGGGAGAAAGAGCGCGAGAGAGAGAGAGTGAGAGAGATAGAGATTGAGAGCCAGAGCAAGAGCGAGAGAGATAAGCGAGAAATGATTCAGACAACGTTGCGCTGGCGCAGATGATTAAAGCAAAACAGGTAAACCGCAAATTGTAAGAAGACGGCAATGATCGACTAGGAAATACCGCATGCGTCATGGAGAGAAATTAAATTGATGTGTAGAATGAAGGGAAAAGTTTTAGAGATTTATTGCGTAGTCAAAACTAGTAAGTATGACAAATGTGACAATTTTCTAGAACTCTGAGAAATAATATGCATCGAAAGGTAGCAGCAAGAAAAAGTTTAACTGAACAAAAATAGAAAATATATATTAAATAAAATTAGCAAATTAATGCAATCGGTTTATGCTGCAATCAATTAAATAATTAAAAATGCAATAAGTTGCTAGAACTTCTAGAAATTGTGTAAATTGCAAGCTATACATATTAAAAGTAATTAAAATGAATAGAAGTAAAAAAATTAAATTCCATAAAATTAGAAAATTAAACAAGCAGATTTATCTTGTAATAAAAATAAAATAACTAGAAATTCAACAAGTTGCTAGAACTTCTAGAAATATCGCGCATTGCAAGCTAGACATATTGGAATTAATTAAAATGAATACAAATAAAATGATTTAATTAAATAAAATATGTAAATTAAACTAGCTGGTTTATCTTGTATTCAAAACTAGAGTTACAGTATTCATTACAATTTTATTAACTGTAACTTTACGACTTTGGAAACATCTTCTTTATTTATTTTACCACAGCGTTGATATCAGAGTTTAAATATCTATTTTAGCAGAATAAATATAATAAAATATGCAAGAAGTTGCTAGCACTTCTAGATATAGCATATTGGAAATAATTAAAATGTATACAAATAAAAAATAAATATTAAATAAAATAAGAGAATTAATTTAGCAGATTTATCTTTCAATCAAAAATAGAGTCACAAATGTCACAAGTTTCTGGAACTCCTAGAAATACTATCTTGAGTATATAGCATTTATTGCAGGGTACAGATTGACAAAAAAAATATGAATGAGAATAATAAACTTAAATTAAATGAAATTAGAAAATTAAACTAGCAGACTTCTCTCGGAATCAAAACTATAATAAGAATATTCATTACTATTCTACCAGCTGTGAGTTTATGACTTTCTTGATGTTATAGGTAACATCTTCTACATTTATCTTAACTCAGTATAGCTATCAACATTTAAATAACTATTTAACCAATCTATCGCATTAATAACTTAACTACAGGGTATAAAAACATTGACGTTTTGGCTGCCACTCAGAGAACTGCGAACTGACTACACACCTACGTGTGGCTTTTGCCGGCGCGCACCTTCTTTGGCTGGCAGCTGCCACTTGCAACATACAAACATATACTACACAGGCTCTGGCGAAGGTTGCGGCAGAGATTGAGTCTGAGTTTGAGACAGAGACTGAAACTGAGGATGAGGCTGAGGCTGGCCAACAACATGCCGCATAATTGATGGCAAAGCCAGCGACAGCAGCAAGCGACACTTAAAAAGGAAACTTGCTGGATCCACAACAAGACCCCAAAAAGGCGTTGTCGTTGCTGTTGTTTGTTGTGGCAACATATTGCAAGAATGCTGCGGCATTTCATTGGAAAAGGCCAGTTAAAGCATGTGCATGTGTTGTTGCTGATGTTGCATGTGCATCATTAAAATCAAGTCTGACTTTTTGAGGCTGCCTTTTGGCAAACGTCAAATATTTTATTGACCGTCGCCTGCCTCCTTGCAACGCGTGACTCCCGTTAGCTCGCGTGCCGTTGCCCCAAAAAAAAAAAACAAAATCGAACATGTATTGTTTTTATATATATTTCGATTGCTGTTGTTGTTGCTGCTACAATCAGAGGCACACACAAAATGTGATAATTAATACAGACAGAGAGAGAGAGAAAGAAAAAATGAAACAGCAGCTGATGCTGAGAAACTGGGTCAAATTCAATTGCTTTACATTTTGTTTATAATTCTTTATGCAGCCCAACATCAACATCAATAAGCGGCAACAAACAGTGAGAAGAAGAATAACAACAATATTAAAGAGGAATTGTTGTTGTTGTTGTTTTACTATAACAAATTTGTATATATTTTCTATTTTATATTTATTTATGTTCCCTCTTGAATTTATTGCACTTTTATTCTTCACACACACACACACACACACACACGGCCATTAGCTACTAGCCGGGCAAGAAAAAGTGGCAACTGAAAAAATTTGCATACTGCAAAGCGCTTTTATGCATCTTTTTGCTAATGGAGGGTCCAGTAAAGAGGGTTCCCTCCCCACTCCCCCCCTCCCCCTTACTGTTCCTTTTGCATTTTCCTTTTCTTATTGGAACTATCGCTTAGTCCTCCGTCTGTCGCCTTCTTTTGGCAGATAAAGCTGCAACTTTTACCACACAATAACAATAACGATTGTGCAATTTCGATAATGCATTTCTTTTTTTGTTGTTGGCTAAAAAATACTTATTCCTTGCTTGGAATTTGAATGGTTGCACATCAGTTTGAGGGCAGCAGAATATATTCGGATGTTTTCCATGAATTTCCCTATCAATTTGAGTTAGCAGGTTAATAATCATTGAGTTTATTCTTGATCCACAAATTCTAATAACAAAATTAAGTAATTAAACATATTTAATAAAAATATAGCTACTTATTATTGTAATTTTATTATATTTATACATTTATTTCTTTTAAATAATGCATAACATTTTTATTTTACTTTATATCTTAGTAATTTATTTGTATTTATGTAGTTTTTAGCTTTAAAATGCATGTAAACTATTTTTAAATATTTCTCGCACAGTTGTGTAACTTTTTCTAAGCCTAAATAGTTCAGTTGTTTGTTAACAACACTTAGTTATGTATGAATAATTGGTATTGAAATCAGAAGTGTTACTTTTAGCAATTGCATGTAGATTCTATATTCTTTTAAAACGTTTATGAAGCTTTAAAATGAAGTTATAGTTTCATTTTCATTCTATAAAGTTAACAAACCTTTTGCTAGTTAAGTTTCTACCTTCTCTTCTATGTAATAGCAAATTTGCAAGTTACAAATCTAATATCTGAAAGCTTAATCAATTCTCTATCTTTATTAAAATTCAATCAAGAAGTTTTTAAGCGAAGTTCTAGTTTCTTCTTTATTTTATGAAGTAAACAAATTATTTGCTACTTAAGTGTTTTTCTATTTTCCAAGATACAAATCCCATATCTGATTGTTTAAGTAATTCTCTGTCTATATTAAAATCCATTCATGAAGTTCTTGTTTCTTCTTTCTTAAATAATTACATGTCCATTTTCTCTGCTAAACAAACAAATCTTTTGTTACTTAAGTGTCAACCTTCTCTTCAATATATTAAAATATATCTGGGTCTATATTAAAAACTATTCATTAAGTTCTTGTTCCTTCTTCATGTAGTTCTTCTTTCTTCTTCCTCAAATACATGTCCATCTTCTCTGCTATAGAAACCAATCGTTTGCTACTTAAGTCTAAACCTTCTCTTCTATATACTAGCAAAATAGGAAGTAACAAATCCTATATCTAATTGCTTAAGAAATTCTCTATCTATATATAAAAGTTCATTCCTGAAGTTCTTCTTTCTACTTCCTTCAATAATTACATGTCTATCCGCTCCTCTATACACTTTCTCTATTCAAACTTACAAATCCTATATCTCTGATTGCTTAAGCAATACGATATGCACCCTTTTATACCATTCTACATATAACAACTATTCATCAGTTTACATTGCATTCATCTATTAAATCCCTTCCCTTTTAGCCAACATGTCATTATTATCGACAATTTCCCGAACTGTTGTTCGGACACACAGATGTGTTCAGTACAATGAAACCGCATATTTTGCATTGAAGCTGAAGTACTCGTACTTTACCGCCCACTCCATGGGTATTACCTAGGCATAACCACACCCTACGCCTTGCCTTGCCATATCAATCCCTTCCCAGTCTCCGTTTTGCATTTGTCTACATGAATGATTGTCATTGCTAACCAAAATTGTGCATATGACCGATGGACGAGTTATGTATGTGCAAGTGGTAACCGAAACGAGGGAGAAACTGAGACAGAGACAGAGACAAGGGACTGGAGATTGAGAGTTGGTAGCTGAAACCTGGAACTGGCTAATGTGCATGCACATTGACTGTCAAAATTTGTATGCACAACAAATTTCTCATATTTAAGTACGCAGCCATAATGATGCGATGCGGATACGCAAAATGCATAAATGCAGCAGCAGAAACAGCAAGAATAATAACAACAAAAGGCAACAAAACTGTAGTTGTAGCTGTAGCTGTAGCTTTGCTTGATACATCAATCATACGCCATGAGGGCTGCCAGACGATGATGCTGATGATGCCGCTGATGATAGTGCTGCTTGCTGTGTGTGTGGCATCCCTAATGCTATTAAAAATCAATCAATGGCACATAAAACAAATGAAAAATGCATCGAAATTCGCTGCTCTCCTTACCGCTTATCGCCTGCGTTTCATTTATTGCTCTTATCAGCTTTTAATTAAGTCAATTTTTTCTTTCTTTTATATATATTTACGTATTTACTCGTCCATCTGGCATATTTTGTTTTTGTTTTTAGTAAATACTTCCTATTTACTTTGCCAGACTTGCTGCATATTAGCCGTTCACAACACGTACTCTTACTCTTTTCCCTCTTTTTGTTTTCTTTGTACAGCAGTTGTTTGAGGTTTTTTTTCTTATATATATATTTTTTAATATTTTTTAGTGCATAAATTTTTTTACGCGCTACGTCGGTTTTCCATTCGAAATACTCGCTGAATGCCATACCCAATGTAAATTGGGCATTATTTGTTCCTGTGCGACTGTGTTGAACATTTTTCCGCTCCTTGCATTTCAATGTGCAGCGTTTTTCTGCACCTACTACCACACAACACACAACACAACAACAACACAAAACACCATAGTACCATAGTACACTCGTAGCCAGATTTTGTGCCAAAGCTAAAAAGGCAGCAGGATTTTCAATGGTCGTATGTAGTTTTCTACGTGACACAATTAAAAAACTAAATAGAAAATGGCAAACGCGTCGCATTTTGTATTGAAAGCGAAATTTAATAAAAAAAATAAAAAAATAAATAAATAAAAAGAGGCCCAGCCAACAGACTGCACGCTTCGTCGACAGGGGGCGCCACATAGAGGAACACTTTACTAAATGCTTTTAACCAAGGCGACAAGAATTGCAGGATGCGTAGCAATTAGTATGCGCATCACACCAAAGAAACTCAGCTAAAGGAATTTAATAAAAAATATAAAAACTATTTATATTTACGACTCTTCTTTTTTTGAATATGCATTAAATACATTTTTAGTATATTTTTAATTAATTTTCAAGAATTCTACAATAAATTTCAGCTTTGTAGCCTTGCAAGTTTAGAAGTTTTGTTGCGAAAACACAAAAGAAGGAGATTACAATTGTTTTGTAGAGTTAGTTAAATTTTACGACCCTTTTTTGGATATTTTTGTATATTTGCCTACTATATTTTAATTTACATTTATTCATATTAACAGATTTCCGATTTGCATAGCTTTAAAACATTAGTTATGATTTTGAACAATATTAAAATATTTAAAAAAATATTTAATAAAGAAATGTTAAAGTTAAAACTGTATAAAATATAAATTTGTACAAATCATAAGAATAATTTTGATATTAATAAGTCTTCTACATATTTATTTTATAACAGAATGCGATTGTTTTTTTATTATTCTGTAAATTATGATATTTAAAGATGAACTCAAGCAATTATTTATATATATTGACTTCAATTTATAAGCTTTGTCTAGGCATCAAATCTAAGTAAATAAAGCGACTCATTAAAATGTTTAAAAAATAAATAAAGAAATGTAAGAGCTAAAAACTATATAAAATATAAATAAGCACAAATAATACTAATTATATTAATGATAAGAAGTCTTCTACATATTTATTTTATAACATTTTCGATAGATTTTTTATCGTTCGTTTATTTATAAAATTTAAAGACTAATTTCAAGAATTATTTATATATATTGACTCTAATTTATAAGCTTTATCTAGGCGTAAAAAATAAATAAATAAGTCGACTCATTAATATATTTAAAAAAATAAATAAAGAAATGTAAGAGTTAATACTATATAAAATATAATTAGCACAAATCATAATAATGATAAGAAGTCTTCTACATATTCATTTTATAACATTTATCACTGGATTATCTATTATTCTGTAATATATAAAATTTATAGGTTCAATTAAACAATTATTTATATATATTGACTTCAATTTATAAGCTTTCTTCAGGCATCAAATCTGAAGCTTAAAATGATTCAAGCTACCTAAGAAAATATCATTTAATACTCGTTCTTCTGTATTCTTATAAACTTTGACTGCAAATTTCCTTTCTCTAATTGTCTCATTGATGTATGATTGCATTTTGTTTATCTGCTTTAAATCTTTGCTGCCAACGATTTGTCTCATTAGCACATTTCCCACAAATATTGTGTGGATTTGTCATACACCTACCTGACTGTGAGTCTCAGTTATGTTTGACAAATTATTTCAACTGAAAAATGTAAATTTATTTCAAAAACTCTCTCTCTCTCTCTCTGTCAACAAAGCGAACGGAAATATTTTATTGTAATTTATAATTACATTTAACTGATACATGATTTATTAAAAACATACACTGAATCAGCTCGAATGAGTTCTCGTTTTATTAAACTTAATTTAACTCGACTCGACTTGAGTTGAGTTGACTTGCAATCGTCGTCACTTAATTAATAGCCTCACATTTAATCTGTTTCAAAATGTATAGCCGCCGTCTGTCTCTGTCTGGCATACTCTCTGTCCATCTCTGTCTAATTATCGTATATGGAGTTGGCGTGGCCTTATAAAAATTATACGATCATTTGTAGCCAGCTACATATGTATGTATACGAGAAGGGGTCTTAGTGCATTCAACTGGCGCTCAAGAATTGTCATAAGCCTATTAAGCGGGGCTTTATTTTATAATTGTTATTGTTGTCGATTCTCTTCTTCATCTTCGTTTTGTTTTATGGTTTGTTTTCTTTGCTTATTGTTGTTTTTGTTTTTGTTAAAGTGAAATGCTGAAAAATGTTTTAAGTGTGCCATAAAAGTAAACAGTGGCCGAGGATTGGCCCAGGGCTCTACCAGGAAGCCATTAAACGATCAACTAATTAAAGATGCCATGCATCAGCTGTATTCAATATATGTAAGTATATGCATTCATATACATACATATATAAATTCATAAATATCTTCTTTATTTTGACAAGAGCAAAGAGACAAAAAGATTAAATATTCCATTTGGATTAATCAGTTGAAGTTGATTGAAGATTTTAGTCATACTTTTTGTTGGACTTGAATTTGACTCATAAATGTGTAGGAAATGTGTTGTAATGTTTTGCTGGTATATATGTAGCTATTAATATAGTACTATTAAGTGGAGGTTATTCAGCATATTATATATATTACATTATTATACCGTGTGCACTTTAAAAATGGGCAAAAAAGGGTTTAATGAACTTGTGTAAATGTATGTAACAGTAGACATCTTTGACCCTATAAAGTAAAGGAATATATACCTCATCAGTATCAATAGGCGAGTCACCTGTGCGCCCGTCCGTCCGTCCGTCTGTCCACCCGTCCGTCCGTCCGTCTGTCCACCCGTCCGTCCGTCCGTCTGTCCGCCCGTCTGTCCGTCCGTCTGTTCGTCCATCTGTCTGTCCGCCCGTCCGTCCGTCTGTCCGCCCGTCCGTCCGTCTGTCCGCCCGTCCGTCCGTCTGTCCGCCCTTCCGTCCGTCTGTCCGCCCGTCCGTCCGTCTGTCCGCCCGTCCGTCCGTCTGTCCGCCCGTCCGTCCGTCTCTCCGCCCGTCCGTTCGTCCCTGAGTCCGCGTTGATCTCAGAAAATATAAGAGCTAGATACTTTAAATTTGGAATATAGATTCCTGAATACCAAACGCTGATCAAGTTTATTTTCTATTTTAAATAACTCACCTCCCGCCACAAAAAAGCTGAGTGCTACACTGAAAGCTCTACATTGTGTAATAAGCAGAATGCTACTAATCTTCAAATTAGTATGTTGTTATAGCATTGTGGTTAAAACCATTTATCCGCAGATTTTACTGTTTATAAGGGAGTTCTCCATGGATATTTTTAGAGTAGAGATGATGAACAAACTCTGGGAAATATGTGTGTGCATAAAAATAAATGTACTTCTCTTTTAAAAACGATTCAGTTCAAGTTTAATTTTAATCTACAGACTGCATATAAAATATTATAAATAGTACTTTATTATATTAATTAAAAATAGTCCATTGAAAATACATTTATGTACATAATTAATTTTTGTACACCAAATTTAATACGTTACTTGTTTTTCTCAAATATCAAAAGTAATAAATCGTAATTTATAAATTATTTAAATATTATAAAAATGATAATTGATACGTTATTCCATCGCATAATTAACTTATAATATTAATAATATTATTAATCGAATCCAATTGAGACTGTGCAACATTTTGTGATTGAATCGTTTAATAAAGATGGCAAAATTTACAAATTTACGAAACATATGTACTATTTGCAGCAAACTGCAGTCAGTCTGCATGCATTATTAACAATTATGAATGTGCAATGAAAATACATACAAATAAGAATTCCCAACTCGCTGCGTGTACACAAATAGAAGAACACGAAATGCGTGCCGCCGGAGGTCAGTAGCAACAGCAGCAACCAGCAGCAGCAACAACGACAACACCAGCAGCAGCAGCAGCAGCAACAACTATAACAACTGAAAATAAAATCAACACATACATACATATAAATGCATATGGAAATGCACTGCCAGTTGCACATTTACATAAACCGAGTGTGCACATATATGGGACGATGTTGCATGCATTTTCCAAGCGGGGCAACATCAAGATAAGGCTGGCGTCCGACTCTGCAAGCGTCTCGTGCCTACGACCCCAAAAATTACAAACACACACACACACACACACACTAAGTTAGCCTTTATATACATATACATATACATATATTATATACATATATATACTCCAGATACATATATATATCTGTGATCTCTGGGAGCTGTTGCCGGCACAATGCACGCTTATTGTTTTGGCTCAATCTCCGAGGGTTTAATGCATTTTGTCTGCCCCGCTAGGATACACTGTATACAGTTCGGCTCGTTATTCATGCTAAAAAACATAATCGGGTATTCATTTCGTTATTAACTATTGGGCACATTTGGTAGCGTGGGTGAGCAGTGGCTCATTAAGCGCACAACGAAGGCGGAGGCATCTTGGCGTGGTCTTTTCTTTTTTTCTTTTCTTTTTTTTTTATAATCAAAAATATGCGCAATTTATTCGTGCCAAGGAGCCAGGCGAGAGTGCAAAGTATTCTTAAGGACATTGAACCAAAAAAAAAAAAAAAAAAAACCATTCGATGAGTCAGAGACACGAGCGCCAGAGACACGCGACTCGGAAAAGTGGAACTTCTCCAACTCCTACAACTTCAACTTCAACTACTTACTTACTACAGCATGTCCATTTGGATTGGCATGCAGAATATACTTATATACATACTAGTATATACAAAAGTATGATGAAGAAAAGAAGAAAAAAAGGAGAAGAGAGACAATTTTCCACATTTATTAAAGGCCCAAGCAAAGAGTGAGAAAATTATAATTGAGACCCGTTCAACGTTGTCGTCAAGTGTCGGAGCAGCTGAAATAAAAACTACTTGCAACACACGCGGCGAACGACCCTCGAATTGAGCCCGCATATTGTTTATTTAGCAAGGATATCGAAACCCGAGGCACAGACATATGTCATATACTATACGGGGCTCATTCTCGCTGGATTGTGTGTGTGTGTGTGTGTGTGTGTATTTAAGAGGGCAGTTTGTGTAAATAACTAACTTGGCAAGGATATATGGAATATACTTATAACTAAGTATAAATATCAGACTAATTGTATTGTATAGGAAGTAACATATCTCTCAGATAGAGTGAGTAGCAAATTTATGAAGTATAAATTGCTTATTTATAAGAGTTTACAATTTTTAGGAAGTATGAATTGTTTGTTTATAGAAATTTACAATATTTAAAAGGTATAAATTGCTTATCTATATGAGTTTACAATTTTTTAAATATATAAATTGCTTATTTATATAAACTTATAACTTTTATAAAGTATAAATTGCGTATACAAACATTAAAATTGCAAGAAAATTACTTTTCTGATTAGTTATGTTAATCAAATAAGGAATGAAGAAGTTAATTTATGGCTTAACATAACAACATAGTTTACAGACAGAACTATAGATTATTATTTAATATTTAAATTTACTGTCTGCTTAAGAAATTTCAAAGTTTTTTATGGCTTAATGTTAGAAGATAAATTACAAATATTAACTATCAATATATGAATTGTTTGAATTGAAAACAAACAACTCACAGTATAAGAAGTAGAAAGATCGCCAAACATCACATTTTTCTTTTTGTTTATAACTATTAATAATTTTTGAAATTTTCATACGCTTAAGAAATTTAAGAATTATTTTTTGGCTAAGATACCAAGATAGTTTATATAGTTTATAGTTCTTTGCATAATTTTAAATAATTTTCTTTTTTTTATGCTTTGCTATTAATTATTGGAACTTCTCCAGAGAAAGACTATCAATAAGTTTATCAAGTCTTAAAATAATAAGTTAGATAACAGTTAAGTTGACTGAATCCGAGTTCAAGTGCCTTAATGGATTAATGGATGCTTAAACAATTAATGTTATTTAATTTCATTAGACATTTAATAACTAAAATCGAAGATAATAATACTAGATAACAAATAAAACTTAGAAGAAGACATACATATTTAATAAGTTTAAAGAAAATTAGATTATTTAGGGACTAAACTTTTAAAATGTACTTGGTTTGTTAGGTATGAAAATATAATATAATTTAATATACCATTTAAATATTGTTATATATTTTTTTAATTTTTATTTTTAGTTTTAAAACGCTTAAGCTTTAAAATAAGAATTTATCTGTTAAGCGATGTATTTGCTATGGAAATTAATTTGAAAATTAATTGAGAAATAGTCTAATTATAATATATATATATATCTTAGTTGACTACTAAGTCTAAGAATAATAACTATATGTCAAGGTATAAATCCCTGTATATATGGTTAACTCCCGCTCATTCAAGTGATGGGTATTTATGTAGCCGCCCTCGCTTATGTGTATATGTATGCATATACATACATGGTATACTGTAGATATGTGCCACATGACGGACCCAGTAGCAGAAGCGGCAGCTACAACGACGACGACGACGACGACGATGTCGTCTGGCTACGTCGCCAGCTAGTCGTTGCCGCAGCTCCCGGTTCAATAGACGCACTTACACACGCACACACACACACTCACACACACACTGGCATACACTCACATGGCAGTGAATATATTCACATACACTCACGCACTCGCGCTTATGAGTGGCGCGTAATCAAATAAAGACGAACGACGAACGGCAAAGTCGAAGACCAAGACAAGATGATAGGGGTGGAGTTGAAGCTGGTGAGGAAGCGGCAGGAGGAGGAATGGGAGGAGGAGGTATGGTGTTGCATCGTCGGGGGCAAAGGCGAATGCGGTTGCATGCCCAAACGGAAGTTGCCCGGAAAATGTATGTACATAGAAAGTGAACTTAAGTTAAGTTATCTACACATGCATACACGGACAAACACGCATACTTAGATACGAGCAGAATGCATGAGATACAATTGTTGTTGCTGCTGTTGTTGTTGCTGCTGCTGTTTTCGAGTTGTTTATAAAGTTGCCACTGTGACACTGTCGCACAACTGTTGCAATTTGCTTTCAACTTTTCCAAATTCTAATTGGCAAAAGTACAGCGAAGAAAATGTCATTCACAGACATTGAAGTCAATTCGTTGTTGTTGTTGTTGTTGTTGTCTGTTGTCTGTTGTCTTTGTATTTTGCGGTCTTCCTGAGTTGTGTATGTTTTTTTATTGTTGCTGTTGTTGTCTGTTGTCGGTGGTAGTTTTCTAATGAATTCGAATGAAAAGGAAGCGCATGATTGGATTGCTGGATGTGCAACTAGCAGGTGTCGGATTTCCCAAATAAAAAAAAACTCCATTCAATGCAATGACTCACCAAGGAATAAGCGACGATTACAGGAATAAAGTAAACATAGTAAAATCGAAAAAGGCAGATTAAACTTTAATTTAATTAAAACTTGAAAAACCTTTATTTATTGGGCATTAAATGAAAGGTCTTTAAAAATTTAAAAATTTAGAAAACTAAATGAACATAATGAGATATATGGGTTACATGAAAACAACTTGATCTTCTTTATAAAGTAAATAAATTACATGCTGTAAAATTTAACTAGCTTTTATAGTTTCTGAGATCTATGCGTTTAAACAGACGAACGGACGGACAGACAGGCGGACAGACAGGCGGACAGACAGACAGATGGCCGAACGGACACACAGCCGGACATGTATCAATCGACTAGGCTATTGAACTGATCAAGAATATATATACTTTATAACTATGTAGAACTAGCTCTTATAGTTCCTGAGATCCACGCGTCATTATAGACGGACGGACAGACAGACAGCCGAACGCATAGGTGTCAATTGACTCGGTTATTGATGCAACTTTGTCGATTTGATAAAGAAAATAAATTTCAAGCTGTGAATATTATATATATTTTATTACATATAAGAAAATTAAATATTTTATAAATCTTTAAGTTTTGATAACGGACAAAGGTTTAAAAATAATTTACATTAATTTTAAAAAATACAATAGTATTTAAATGATAATAAACTTCACTTTGTAAAGCATAAATATAGGAAAAGTATTAAATTGTTTTTTAAATATTCAGCTGCCGATTACTGATAATTTTCAAAGGATTAACTATAATTATCAGTAAAATAATAAAATAAATTTAATATTTGATTTTTCTTGTCTGCAGTTTGTAAGATTTATGAGTTAAATATGTTCCCTTGATAATGTAAATTAACTTCATTATGTAAAGCATAAATAAACTTCATAAGAGATAGGAAAAGTATTACTTTAATTACTTTGTTTTTAAATATTTAGCTGCTGATAACTGATAACTTTAAAAGGATTAAATGTATTTATCAGTAAAATAATAAAATAAATTGTTGTTTTTTTCTGCAGCTTGTGAGATTTATGAGTTAAATAAGTTGCCTTGATAATGTAAATTAACTTCATTCTGTAAAGCATAAATACTATATTTCATAACAGATAAGCAAAGTATTATTTAAATTATAAGGCTCTTTAGCTGCTGATAACCGACAAGTTGTAAGGAATTGAAAGTATTTATCAATAAATGAATAAAATATATTACAATTCTGAATTTTTCTACGGGTTGTGAGATTTATGAGATGCATAAGAATTTTAATAATTGTATATAATAATTTCCTTATTTAGAATCTATTCTTCATGTGGACAATAGCCAAGTTGTGAGATTTATGTGAGACATAAGAATGATAATTTTAATAAGTGATGTAAATTAACTCATTTTGTGGAGCATAAATTAATTGAATAACAGATAAGTTAAGTATAATTTAAATTATTTACACAACTTTAATTGTTAGTTATAATACTTAAATAAAGACTGTGAATGCACTTTTGATTAAATTGTTGTTTTCCTGCAACTTAAGTTCTGATTCTGCTTTTAGAAGCCGCCCACTTAAGAGCCCACTTAATTTACTGGGCACATTTACTGGATATTCCTCGTATAGGGGATCAATAACTTACCACAACATCCTCAGAGACGTCACTATTCGTATTGCTGGACCTTTCCCCCTCCGTTTGCTGCTGTTGCTGCTGTTTCCCCCTCTGCTCGTGATGATGGTTGTGGTGACTGTGATGCATCAGCAGCTGATGCTTATTGGCTGCTGTTGCTGCTGCTGCTGCCGCTGCTGATGTTGTTGGTAATGTTGTTGCTGTTGCAGCTGCTGACGCTGCCGCTGCCGCTGCCACCGATGGCGACGACGACAAACAGACGAGGGCCACAAGGGGCAGGGCAAACAAGAATCCATATGTGTAACACATTTCCTTCTTTTTTCTTGTGTATGCAAACAGTGAAACTTTGCCAGGTTGTGCAGTTACTGCTCTCAGTTCCACAGTGTGTAGCTTTGTTATAATTGCCGTGTATTTGTGTATATGTATGTACATGTTTAAGTTGCAATAATTGCAACACTAATAATAATAACAACAAGATGTAGAAGAAGAAGAAGAAAACACAACACTTGCACTTTTTTTGAATGCAGCAGTCGAAGCAGCTTTAAATGCCGTTGCTTTTGGATGCTGCTGACACTCGGTTTGAAGCTTTGAAGCTTTATTAATTCCTGTGCTTGCAATAACAATTTCATTTACAGTTGTAACTTTGAACTTTTCACTTTTATTTAAATGTTGCTTATGCTACTGTTGTTGTTGTTTGTGTTGTTGTTGTTAACACCACACATGCGCAATGGCAAAAGCAGCGCCAGCGGAAACAGCGTCAATTCTGCGACGCTGCGGGGGTGTTGTTCTTTTGGTTTTTGTTTTGTTCTTGCTTCACCACGGCTTGGCCCTTTTTTTTCCTTTACATATTCTATGACGCATACAACGAAGTGGGTGTTTTTCTTTTTTGGATGGGTGGGAGGGGTAAAGGGCAGGCGTTCTGGTAATAAATTAAATTTAAATTTCGAAACTATGTTAAGACACACGACACCGACACTATTAAATACACATTAGCTGCTGATGTTGTTTCTTTTGTTGCACGGTTGTTTGTTTTCGTTGGCGTTGCCGTTGCTTTTGTTTGCTTTTATAAATGCAACGACACAATTAATTAGCACGCGTTTCGTATACAAAGGAGCTATTGCATTTGTTGCTGTAATCCCACACACACAGAGACACTCACACTCACGCACGCACTACACACGGACACAGATGCGACGCTGTTGTTGTTGTTGTTATTTGCTTTGTGCGCGCCTTAATACAAAAGAAGTAGGCGGCGGCGCACTAACAACAACTACACTATTAACTCACGCAACTCTCTCGCCTGTGCCCAATGTGTCTTCTTAATTTCGTTTCCTTTGGTCGCTTTATTTATGTATGTATGTTGAAAAAACTTTATTTTATTTTATTTTTATTTATTATGTTGTTTTGTTGTTCGCTTTGCGTTTTGGTACACAAAACAACAAAAATCTCGTTACGCCGCCTGTGCCTTGTGCTGGCTTTGGCTGACGGGCCGGTACTGAGTGCGACAGAGACACGGACGCGGAACATAACCATTTGTTTGCTCTGACTCTTGACTCTTGGCAGAGAAAGAAAAAAGAGCGCGAAACAACTCGCGAGCATACAACGCGATCGCAAGCACTGAGAGACAGACAGAGAGAGAGAGGGACAAGCAGTAAATGCTGGCGAGCGACCGTTATAGTCGCTGAGCTATGAAGCTTTTCAGGACTTTGACATTTCTCTCACAGCTACAGCAAGTTGCAGTTTACATTGATTAGTTGTCGGAGATGGCAAAGCAACAACGTTTGCTCTTAGTCAAGAGAGACTCAAACGTGATCATTGACTTTAATTAAGGGGATTAGATTTACGGAACCCTGTATCTTAAAAAAGTACCAAGGGGTATAAAGCTGCCAATCAAATAAATGTGCGTTACAGGCAGAAGAAAATCTGGTCGACTCTATAAAGAATATAGTATATTCTTGATGTCCGTCTGTCCATTTGTATGATCATCTATATCTCAGAAACTATAAGAGCTAGAGACACCAAACTTGGTATGTACGTTCCTCTTTATCCAAAGCAAAAAGTGTTTCTTTTACAATTTTGCCACGCCTCTTTCAGCCCTCAAAATTCAAAAGGTAATATCTAGAAATCGAATTATATGAGCAATTTGCAGCTAGAGTCTTAAGTGTCAGCACACTAGATAAAAATAGAGGACCCGATGTATCCTGAAAATTTCATTACGATCGGACAATCTATAAGGCTTGTAAGAGTCTTAAAAAAATAAGAACAGGATCTCTCACAGTCGAGTTCGCTCGACTGCAGCGTTTCCCACTATTTTTTTCTTATTACACCCTTTACTATAATAATAATTTGTCATATTCAATATATAATTCTAAAATTCGTAGAAATAGATCCAAGTTGCTGACGTACTTTCGATAATTGTGATCCATATTCATTTAAATTTAATTTATTGTTCTTTAATCATACACAATGCTCACAGATGTACATACAATCATTGACCTAGACCATAGACTACTTACGAATAATACATCAACGCCCAGAGACGAGCTTGTCTCAGTCTTGAGGTCTTCAGAGTTCAATCACCAATTGAAATTGAAAATTGAGTGCGTACCTATTGCAATACTCCGTTGCCCCATACTGTCAACTGACCCAAAAACAATAGTACCTAAGTATGACATGGCTATGACTATAAAGAAATTCCAAAAAAAATAAATTACAAATTTGATAGCTTATCGACAAAAACTGAACTAGAGATATGTTTTTACGCCTCGTATGTAGGTGAGGACGTCATGGTGTAACTTCCGATCGATGAATACGCATACTTATCGTTACCATGGTCAAGATCAGACGCCTTGACTTCTACCATATCTATACTGAATAGCTTCTCGGTATCAGACCAACATTGTCATCGCATCCGTTATACTCGTATGATTTATGTTTCTTAACTTTGTATACTCTTGCCGGGGAATTACAATGGCAAGCAAAATATGTAACGCATTGAAAATATTGAGACTAAATGCTGAAAGTTTAAACTAATTTAAATAATAAAATAAATTTTATTTAAAGATATATTATATTTAATATATGTGGGACACAAAATAGACTGTAGTTTGACACAGTAATCTTTAATGTATCCTAACTAATTTCAATACAAAGTTTATATATTTCTTTTGTGTTTTCCAAACTGATTTTTCAATTATTTCAAATGTTTTTTTTGTAAAGAATTTTGCTGGTAAATAAATTTAAATTATAGTACATCAGTTTAGTACATCAATTAGTACATCATTTTTTTTAGTGGAATACACACCAACTGTGTTTTATTCCAATTTAGACTACTACCTCAAATAACTTTGATAGGAAATCTATAAGTAGATTTTATAGAAAATCTTCTTCTATCAAATTAAATTAAATATTTATAGTTACTCTTTATATTTGCAAGAGTATTAACACTTCGACAGGCTAACAATAATTGTTTCTGGTTTTTTTATTGTATATAATTATTGATAGAGCGCTAAAGAGAAAGATGAAATGCTTTTAGTCTGGACTAAGGTTAGTATCTGGCGATGTCAATGACTCAGTGGACATTATCTGTTCATTGTTGTTATTAATGCAAACGTATGTGGATGTGGATGTGTAAATATAATGCAATATTGCGTTGCAGTTGATAAATACGTTGTATCTTTGCTGCTGCTTTTAAGCGACAGGCAAATAATAATATTAATATCTTGACTGAGGCAAGTTCGTGACATAAATCAATTATGGTGTGAAGTGTGCAACTAGCACTACTACCACTTGACAACATTACGAATATACTTACTACTATCTTTCCAGATGCTAAAGTGTGTGTGTGTGTGTGTTTGTGTGGGCGCCACATGGACGTTTAGCCTATATGGATGTCTACTACTATATTGTTCCTGTCGCGACTTCCTATTGTGCAATGTTTTTATGACTCAATTTAAATATTTACATACGATTTTTGTTTCATAGATGGACACTCACCGCGTGTTCATGTGATTTACATGTTTCTAGCTTTCATTTTTTTATTATTATTATTTTTAGTTTGGTTTTTTGTTATTTAGGAGGTGCGCAAAATCGAACACGTTCCATATCGACAGACAGACGACGACCTGGTGACAGGAAATCAAAACCATTTCAAACTGTGTTAACAGTCACATTACTTTTCCAAAATGTTAGAAGGCCTTGTCGAGCTGGTTGACAGACTTTTTAATACACTTCTCTTAGAGATTTATAATTTTAGCAATATTTTAAAATATAAATATCTATGCCTGAACTGTATAACTAAGTATATAGCACGATTAAGTTCATTGCAGTAATAAATTCATTACTTATTAAAGCAGCGCTAAATAAATATTTTAAAAATTCTTAAAAAACATATAAGAATATTTAGAAATATATAAAAATGATCTACAAATTCTAAAGCTTCTGAAACAGTTCCTAAACTAAGCTTTTATTGGTTGAAAATCTGTTCAAACTCCAATCATATTTATAACAGGAACTAAGTATCAGTTTCTATTTACCCACATCGATATTTTTGTTTACCTGGAAGTCAATGACGTCGAACCACTTGTGAACCGGTTCGTCATACATTTACCTAAAGAAACATAATTCTCTATATACCATTTAGATTGATAGATAGCAAACCATTTAGTATCAACGCCAACACTTATAAATGTAGTTATGAATTTGGTTGCAGATGACGCATATTTTTTTGGCCAAATGTATCATCCAAACGATCAGTTGAGTAAAAGTTATTGAAGCGCACAGGAAATGCCAACCTAATTGTAAACATTGGCCCCGAGTTAGTCAATCTTGAGGTAATTAATTATGCCAGTAAATTGTAAATATTTTGTCATAACAATTGCAGTTGCAATTTATTTGTCCTTGACTGCAGCACAACCCCACATGCCCCATCAGATCTGCCACCTTGGAGATTCCAATTGAATACTATATACATCATGTTCATTAATCAGGTTCGATGTTCTTTTTTTCCCACTCTCTCTCCGTTCGCCTCATTATCGCAAAAACTGTCACAGCAAGTGAAAATTTATTGAATTAATTAATTAAAAAACAAAAACAATGCGAATATTATTACACGCAACATGAAAATGCGGTACTTAAAATACCATAATAAAATTTTTATTTCAAGCATTTAAAGCGTTGCTACTCGGACATATTTTGGATATTAGCCAACAGGTTTGCAAACCGAACCGGACATAGTATATAAAAAAATGAAAAATATTTAATAAAATTGTCAACAAAGAAGCGGAAGACAAAAGAGATAAATCTAGGCATTTAACAGTGGAATTTTTAATACTCTTTAAATATATTTACCCTTATTTATGTGTAATTATTCAAGACAGTGGAATTTTTAATATGTTTACCCAACGATTCATGCTATAATTATTAAAGTAAATTAATCACGGCACATTATAGCGGAACTTCGAATATTAAATTGATTTTCACTTATTTATGTGTAATTATTAAGGGCAGGGGAATTTTTTATATGTTTACCTAACGATTTATGCTAATTATTTAAGTAAAAAATCCCCCTTAAGTAATGCTCTTATTTTATAATCTATGAAAGTGTTAAGGGCATGCTTGGCTGCCTATATGTGACGATTCCCATGACTCAACTGATTTTTGTTTCAAAAGCTGACGCACAATTATCACAGAGAGAGAAAGATACAAGTTTTTTTTTTAACGTACTATATTGTATGTATATCTCTCGGATTGTATGGTTTAGTGGTTCGTAATATTACGCAGAAAAGAATTAATATCATATGTGAGCATGAGCTGGCCCAAAGCACAAAGAGTCAGTATACATACTTACACATATGTTCGGGCTAAAAAAGAAAGCAAGGAAAGTGTCCAAGTGTCCATATACAATAATTAAATGGAACAAAGTGAATAGTGTTCCTAAGAATATCTAAGTATTATAACTTAGCTATTTTATCAGCAGAAAATATAGATATAGGTTTATCAGGAAGCCAGCAATTTAAGAATCGTGGCAATATTAATAAAAGAAAACTATTATAATAATAAATACATACAACATATCCAATTTAAGCAATAACAGTAGCATTCAGCTTTTCACACAGTGTTTAGTTGTGAGTGTAGTATCCTTTAGCTTTTTTGCAGCTCAATGTAAAACGCCACAGCGGCGGACAGCGCAAATCAGATTATCATAGGCGCTCTCGTTTGCACAAAGGGGATTTTCATAAGCTCTCTCACTCTGTCCAACAATTATGAAATAATGAATTTAAAACAAATTCCTTAATATCTCTATTATTTGTGGATCAATCGCGATGAAACTTGAAGCAAATTGTTCAGCGTTTGTTAGACTTGAACCATATGTTAGTTTTAAAGGAATTCTGTATGTAATTTAATGAAATATTTTAATAATATTTATAATTATTAAATTCCAAGCTTAGTTTTAAAGGAATTCCGTATGTAATTTAATAATATATTTTAGTACCACTTTAACTACTAAACTCCAAGCTTAGGTTTGATAGAAAAACAGCGAATTATAATGTTATCCAAAGCTTACCTGATATACCTGCGACTTTTTCTCTTGCTCAACATCGAAAAACTGATAACTTCACGTTTCAAATGTCGCACATGTGACGTTTTTAGTTGGAGGAATGAATGCATCTCCATTGCCATTGCTACTATACCTAGAGATGGATTTCACTTAGCGTTTCTTGCATTAACTGCATAATTTGAGGGAAAAGTTTTGCGAGGCCGCAAACGTGGAGTAGAAGCTGCATAACTTTTGGTATACTTCAGTTGCATTGCGTGTAATATTTAATTATAGTACGCCCACAACTTTACAATGTTCACAGGAGGAGGGAGGGAGGGAGGGAGAGTGAGAATGAGTTTCAGTTGGCAATTGCACTTTAGTGGCAGCCAACGACACGGCATAAACGTCTTGGGGCATAAAATATTTAATTGTGTCACGTAACTTTTTGCTAACTGACTGCGAGTGCAACAAAAAACAGAGAGGGAAAAAGAAAGAAAGGAAAGGATGTTGGATAGATTGCTTGAACCCCCGATGGGGGGTCGCAATATAGCTTAAGCTACCCCCGGGAAGTGTGTGCGGTTTTATGCAAAAGACGACGACGACGACGAACCAAATGAGATTACAGACTGCATGCAGCAGCACGTTAAATGACAGAGATAAGATAAGCGGGGTAGTGGCAAGATCAACGCACTGAGACTGATTACCATATGAAATATACAGCTTTATTCAGTTGCTTCGCCTTTTAATACAATTTATATCAAATTAATTTAAGTAATAAAAAAAAAGAGAGTAATAAACGAGCTGAAATAATTTCAAATGCTTTCCGTTTATATGATTTTTATGTTTTTGTTTTATATAGATTTTAAACTATGCTGAGCAGACAGATTTTTCGATTCCTTTCATTTAATTTAGTTTTTAAGTCGAGTCTTTGTATTTTTTCGTGTAACGCGAATTCAATATTTGCACATACATTTATAATATATATATATATAATTTCTATACCAATTAGTTCTGTGTTTGTGTGTGTATATTTTATGTTGTTTTATTTATTTGTGTTTCATTTAATGTGGTGGCTGTTGTTGTTGTTGTGTGGTTTGTTAATTAAAATGCAAAACCCGCAACCCACAGTTTAAAATTTTCCAGGCGCACATCTACTAACTTCTTCTCCAAACGCGACGACAAAATGGGTTTTCTTTTTAAATAATAATTTAACCATTACAATTAAGATTATGGGGCGTGGGCGCAGGCGTAGGCGTGGCTTAGGGCAGCGTGTAACGCACATAGGGCACCTCCACATCCTCGCCATCGACATCGTTGCAACAGATCTCAAAGACAAGCGAACGTTCGTAGGATTCAATGCGTCGCTTCGACACACGTCGCACCACCTCGGACATGGGCAGTGGCAGACGCTCGGAGCACTTAGCCTTGGGCATAAAGAATGAATAGAGCATTGAGACGCCCTGCGACAACATTGTTATCTTCAATTTCTCCTTTTCATCAAAGTAATTGAGGAATTCCTGCAGCGACATCTCGCCCGTAACCTCAAAACGATCCCACAATGTCCATTCCTTGTCGTAGTACTTGTTCTTGGCCGCCGATAGCGGTTCAGAGAAGGCCATAAACGGCAAAGCCAAATTGGCGAATGCATTCTTAAATTTAGCCAAATCACTGTGGCCGGCAATCAACTTGATTACCTCCAGCACGGCCAGGCCAGACAACACCGATGTCGTGGTGGCAATTGCCGGTATAATCTTGCCAGCAATCAACTTGGACTTGTGGCGATCGGCCGGTGGGATTTTGTAATTGGTTGCACGCAAATTCGAGCAGGCAACAATAAAGTCCATGTGCAGATTGCTATCGTCATCCTTTTCAAACTCCAACGGCGTTATCTTCGAGCTCTTATCGGCGCTCTTCAGCAGCTCCGTTATGATCTTATCCACACGATCCTGATCCACTTCGCCATCATCAAAGTTGTTGGCGGCCGCAGCAGCAGCTGCCTCATTTGTCTCAATCTTGACGCCGGAGCGTGGTTTAAATTCGGGAACCTGCAAGACGGAACATTAGTAACAGTAAAACAGCCCAGACAGTCGGTAACCCGACTTTAATATACCCTGTAGAGGCAGTACAGGGCAACGCTCAAATTCGCTACACAAGTAATACTCTTGTAATTAGATCTCTAGACAGAACGACCCCACAATAATCATCTTGTGTACCAAGTTTCAAGTCTTTAGCTAGAAATCTTCTCTTGCTTTCAGCTTTATTCGATTTGCTAGTAGAGGGGGCGTGGCATACAAAATCTAAGCTTAACTTGAACTACTTGCAAGTATACGAAGTGCGGGAGATAGTGTTCAAGCTTCTAGCTCTTACCATCTCTGAGATTCTTTCGTTTTTAAGGGTGGACGGGCAGACAGACAGGAGGATTGACACACAGATGAACAGATAGACAGGCGAACCGACATACAGAATGGTGGACGGACAGACAGACAGGCGGATTGACAGACATACAGATAGACAAACATGGCAATATTGACTCTACAATTGTTGCTAATCTAGAATATATACTATTTGTATTTCATTACGCCATCTTCTGCCTCTGACATACTTTCCAGAAACTTTATATACCCCACAGGGTACGGAAACCCACTCCCGACTCCAATGCTTACCTTAACCTGTTGCACCAGCTCGGCAACCTTCTGACGATCGCGTACTTGTGGTATGCCATAGACTGCGGCACGCAAATTAGCCGCCGCATACACATAATCCAAGTGCATAGAGTCCTCCACATCAAAGACCAGAGGTTCGGGACAACGTTTGGGCCCCGACCAGAAGGGTTGGCCACTTGTGGTCACCTGTTGGGGTGGGAAATTGAAGAGTAGCTGCTTGATTTGATTGGCATACTGATCCTCCCAATAGAAACGCGCCCATTCGACGCAGTCTGCAAAGTTCTTCGGCTTGTCATCCAGCAATGCTTTCTATAATTTATATATAAGTTATTGCAAATCTAATAGAACTATCTCTGTTTCAACTACTTACCTTGATGGATTCGAGAATCTCTAATGGCTGAATGCCCGGCAGCTTGATAATGCGTTCGGTAAACTGCGGATCTGAAATATATTGAGCGGCATTTTCGGCCGCCTGCTTGAAGACGCCCTCAAAGGAGTCGCGTGCCCATTGCAGCGTATGCTCAATGGCATTGGGAAAGTTCTTAAGCGTACAAATCGGTATGCTCTTCTCCGGAGGATCCTGCGACGAACTATACGATTCGGTGGCAAATGGTACAATCACCTGCACATTTCCCATGGTGCCCAGAGTGCCAGTCTCGACAAGCGGTATACGATTAAAGATACACTTGCGATCCATATAGATACGAGCATCCACATTATCCAGAGCATTCGCCACACCATGCAACTTGCCAAAGAAATCCTCAGAGAAGACCTTCTCCGTCTCGGGTCCAACACGCAATTCATGGGCCGTCACCTTAACATCCGGATTCATGCGTTTAATTGCCGTGGCAGCCGTCAATGCCTTCGGTTTCTGGACATCGTGCGGACGGAACAAAAATTGACGATTCAGATTCGATTTCTCAATGAGATCCATATCGGTTACAAATATCTGACCATCGCCAACGCCTAAACCGAGCATGCCAAAGTTCTTCAGCAGCTCACATCCAATCGCTCCGGCTCCCACAATAAACCACTTGGCACTGGCCAGCTTCTCCTGGAACTTGCGTCCAAAGATAGCAATCTGTGCATCATATCGTGTGCCCTGCGGTTGTGCATCCTCCTCAGTGACCGTCTCCAAGGGCAAACACTCGAGTGCATCGTAGTAGAACCATTGAAAGATGGGCGTAAATTTGCCACTGCAAGCCTTGAGCACCTCCTGGGCGACAACGCCTCCAATAGCCGCATCCATGGGACAAGTATTACCCGCACAAATCTTGGCAAACTGCAACACCAGCTGCTCATCCACGTCGCTCTTCATGTCCTTGCAAATATTGAGAAATTGATCGGCATCCTCAGTGTTCCAGGGACGTGGCAATGTGCCATTTCTGGTCACATAGCTGCCAAGAGCGCTGAATGCCACATGCAATGTGGCAGGCGCCTCCAGCTTGGCAAAATCAGATATCAAGAAGTCGGGACTCTCCTTTGCCTCGGCCAGTGACTTGAAACTGATTGTCTTGGGCATTTTCACCTGCGTGGCAACGCCGCCAGACTTGTAGGCATCAAATTGACTGGTATCTCCAATGCTAAACGTATACGGACCCAATACAGTGATCTTAATCGGCTGGCAGCCATTCAATTGCTGCATTCCCTGTACCTCTGAGAAGGTAACAAAGTCACCATCATTGAATCCATGACGTGTCTCATCCAGACAGGTAACAACACCCTGTGCATCGTGTGTCACGCTTGCTATCATTGTCGACACCGGCTGAGCACCGTCCTGATCGTAAATGGTGAACTTGTCGCCAAAGTCACAGAATACCTTGGCGAACAGGCCGCGTGTTTCGGCAATGATAAGTGCAATATTATTATCATGGGCAAATTTGCCAATGCGTTCCTGTTCCGCGGCATCCGAATTGGTCAACACAATCACACGATACTTGGCCAGACATTCATCCGTTAGGGGACCAGTGTAGGAAAGTGTTCGCACATAACTGTTTAGCTCTGCCAATTGGGCGCATGATGCTTCGGCTCGATTCTTGCCAATGTCCGACTGGGTGAGGTAGAACTGCGATGACAAGTCGTTGAGCTGCAGAAAAAGAAGACGCACAAAACAGATTAACAAAAGGTTCAGCGAACGCAGTCAAAAAAAAAAGAAAAGAACAACATTGTGAAATTCAGCCAAAGTCGCTGACTCTTTGATGGTGACTAAATGAGCTTGTTGATGCAGTAGGGGAGGGGAGGGGAGGAAGACGCTTTTGTCGTGACCCGTTTATTTGCAACTACATACATACTACGTTTATGCATGTCATATGGCAACGCTAGCTCATTTCTTGTCAACATATTTCAAATATTCATAAAAATATTTATTTACAGTCACATAAACATGGCCAAATCACTTTTTGTGCATTGCAATAAGCAATTTTGAACAAAGTAAAACAAAAGCGAATATGCACACAAAACGCACTGCAAAAACAATTACATACGGCGCGCGGGCACACACTGGTTGTCTCGCTCGCACATTTGCTGCGAGAACAAAAAACGAACGCGCAGCTAGCAAAAAAAAAAGTATAAAACAAAAAAAAGGTTAATTTTTTTCTTCAGACGCTCTTTTTTTTTTCTTCTTTTGCCAATGTGTAGTATACTAGTTGGTAAACTAGACAGCAAACAGCGCGCAGAGCGACAACATAACCTACAAATTGCTCGACGCTCCTCTCCATTCGCCGCTGCCATTGCTCTATGAAAATCAGCGAATTCTTTTCTCTTGTTGTTGTTTCTGCAGAATCATGAATCATGTGGAACAATTTTCTTCTTTTTATTCATTTTTGTTCTTTTTTCTTCTCTCTATTTCTATAACCAGGTCGCGCCTTTTGCGAATTGCATACAATTTTCGCGCGCGCGGCAATTAAAACGCAACACAGAATGTAAATTATTGATTTTTAACCAACCCGACGAGCAAAAAAAAAAAAGGAAAGAAAGAAGCAAACACACACACACTACTCACCGTACAAGTTGCTGTGTCATGCAGAGTGATCGATTTAACGCCGCCCAAAATGACATTCTTGGCTATCTCAAGACCGAGGCCGCCCAAACCAGATAGAAGAATATCTGAATTGGCCATTCGACGCATTGCATCGTGTCCAAGCACATAGAGTTGGCGCGAATACAGCGACTCATCGATGTCTCCACCAGCGGCGGCGGCGGCTGAGGTAGCGGCAGCGCTGTTGCTGTTGGCAGCCATAACTGCACTACTGTTGTTATTATTGTTGTTGTTGTTGTTGCTGTGGGAGTTATTAGTCGAACTGACGTTGGAGTTTGTTGAGCTGACAGTGCGCGCGGCTGTTTCCGTATCCAGTGAATTCGTTTTCAACGACGAGGACGAGGACGACGCACAATTCTTAATGCCACTACTTTCCTTATTCACTGCTGACGATGTACTAACGTCCCCGCCACCGGCAGCTGCTGCTGCTGCTTGCTTTGACATATTGCCCGAGTATGTGTCAGAAGTAGACGACGATACACACAAGTCTGTTGTTTCAGTTATAGCAGCACTAGCTGTCTCTGTCACATTCAACATGTCAACGTCGTCTGCTTTATCGTGATTTTCGTAGTTGTTGTTGCTGCTTGCAGCAGCAGCGAGCTTGCGCCGACTACTGCTGCTGCTTGATGATGCTGCTTCTGGCACGGTTGAGGCTCCACCGGCATCGCCATCATCGCCGACACCATCTAATTTCAGACGTTTGCACAGCGGCGGATCCGAGCTGCTAGCTCTGGAGCTAGTGCAGGATGCTGACTCAGAGAGGGACATGCCTATTGTTTATTCCTAATTCCTAAAATAGCGTGTGTCGTGGTCACAGCGACGACGACTGCGAAATATGCACGAGTGTGAGTCCGGCGACGGCGACGTCTGTTTCTTTGAATGCTTTTGATATATTCACCGTGTCTGTGGCACACACAATGCTGTTGCTCAACACAAATAGTAATTAACTAATTACACACACTTCACAATAATACGTACAATAATTTGCAAATTTTTAAAAGCAGCACTATTGCTATTGCCAAAAAAAATTAATTCGCAACCTTTTAGTGTTGGTTGTGTTCAATTGTTCACAATAGTGTGTGCCGGCGTTGCCATACAACAAACTTAACAGCAAAGCCTGCTATTTAACAGCGCAGCGTAGCGTTAGCTGCAATGGCGTTATCGATAAGCGATAAATATGCGGCGATATGCGGTTGTGGTGCGGCGAAATGTGTACAAAGCGTTGCCATATGCTAAATGGCAGACTGACATTTGGCGCTGATATTTGAAACTTGGTAAATTGTTGATTTAAAAAAACTATTTATTATTTGCTGCGATATTTTAGTGTGTTGTTGATTTTAGTTATTTTATTTATTGTCACTAGTTGCATTACATTTATTATTTGTTTTAGCTGATGAAAAATATATTTGCTTTTTGAATTTTCTTTTTGTAAGTAGTGCATATTTCTGCTGCGTTCTGGCGCCAAACGAAGTGATGGTCACTTTTGTTGTCTGGCATCACTAAGCTGGCATGTATCAAAAGCGCTGCCACATGTTTGATAGTAGTAGTTTACCAGATTGCTTGTTTTAGCTGAAAGAAAACGAGCTGGCAACAGTAGTTGGCGCTAAAATTTGAAATGAGTCAAGATTGCATACAAGATATACTATTTATATTTTGTTTAGTTATTTGAAGCGTATGCTGTGCATTTGATTTATTGATATTTATTGATATTAGTTGCTACTTTAAGTATATATTTTAGTTTTAGCTGCAACAACATTTGCTTGTTATACTTTCGTTTTATTTATTAGCGCATATTTTTCTGCAGTGTCCTGACGCCATATGAAGTGTTCCATTGCTGCTTTTGTCGTCTGGCAACACTATCATGTATTAACAGCGCTACCAGCTGTTAGCTAGTAGAGTAGCCTACCAGATTGCTTGATTTAGTTGGCAGCAAAACTATCTGGCAACATTTGTTGTTGGCGCGCATTAAATGCTATTTGAAATGAGCTGAAAGAGGAGAGTTAGTGTAGAATTGCTTAAATAAAAGGATACTATTTATAAGTTGCTGGTTATTTATGTTTAGAATGTATGCTGTGAATGTTATTTATATATTTTTTGCTAGATTTAGTTGATCTTTTAGCTGTTGTAAGCATAATTTCCTGTTTTTTTATAAATCTGGCATTTAATTGTAGTGTGTGTCCTGGCACGCGCCTGTCATCGACTAAGTGACCCTTTTTGCCGCTTGATTGTTGTCCCTTTTTTGAGTTCAATATCCTTTGAGGGGCAGCTAATCTATTTTCGGTGCGGTAGCCGAGCATGAAAATGCGTAATTTTCCTCGAAAAACAACACAAAATATGAGATGCTAACAATGGTAGAGTGTGTGTGTGTGTGTGAGGGTGTGTGTGTGTGTGTGGGGGTGTCCTTTTGAAGTGCTAAGTGCGTGGCATTAGAACAGCTGCTGCAGTTGCGTAAAATGCATTTTAATTTACAGTTGAACAGCTGCTGCAGTTTAAATTTAGTCAAAAAAAGGACATAGAGATCCTTGATGAGGATCCGGAGCAAAAGTTTATCGCGTGCGGTTTGTTTGTGGCGCGTGGGCAGGAGACAAATTAGCATATGGAATGTGCAGGAGGAGAGGGGGAGGATAGTGAGGCAGTGTGGCAGGGAGTGAGGCAGGGAGTGAGGCGGGGAGTGAGGCAGTGAGGCAGGCAGGGAGTGAGGCAGCTGACGAGCTCAATGATCGCGTGTCCCCTTAATTAAGAACCATCCCATATGGCATTCCCATAACTTTCCGCGTTGCCTTATGCAAATTATTTTACTGTTCTCCTTTTTTTTTCTGTGTAAATTATTTCGATATCATTAATCTATGTTGAATGACAGCGAAATTTGAATAAGCATATTTATCAACGGTCTATGAAAAATGACTCCAAAAATAATGCCAAAATCGAAATAATATTCAAATTTCGATGCATTCATTAAAATACGCAATATTTACAAAACAAATGTGTTGCATTGTCAGACAGAATGCAGCAGCAACATAAAGAAAAAGGTGTGAGGAGGAGCGAGGGGTAGGGGGGCTGGCTGACAGCTGTCAACCCCTTTAAGACATAAGTGACAAAAATTGTACAAAGATTACAACTTAATTTCAAGAGAGTCGCGCACAATTCCAAATTTCCATTTTAGCTGCATAAATCTTTGACTCGAACAATGAAAAGACACTCGAGAAAATTTTGGAAAATATTTTGTCGTGTCCCGAAGGACAGTCATTGTAACAGGGAAACCCCTTTTTTGTCTCAACGGCATTTGCATCCTGCATACATCTTTCTACTTTCTTCATCCTTCAGCTGTGTCATCCACCATTTGGACTGTGGACTGTGTGTGTGACTTTTGCGGGCACATTGTCCTTTCACACCTTTTTGCCAGCCTTCAAAATATCCTTACACTTCACTGCATCCTGAACCCATCGTTTTATTTGTGTCCCCGTAAATATTTTGATTGCATTCAATGTTGAAATCAACTCGGAGCAAGAATAAAAAAACGCTGACTAAAACGCCCCGCGGAATCCAAACTGATGGACTGCCAATTAACAGCACCCTCATCTGTCCATACCCTAACTAACAGCTACCAACTTCAGTTACCAGTTACCAGCTACCAGTTACCAGTTTACCTGTTAGCCGTTTCCGCTGGCAGAGGCAGACGCACTCACCTGTAGCCAGTTTACCCTGCGGGTCTCAAATCAAAATTGCATCCAGTCAGAGACACTTCCTACTGCCAACGTCTTTCACACGTTACTCACTGAGCATAAAGCAAAAACAACAGGCAACTTAACACGCTAACTATAATGACTGCCAAATACTCTTCTAAGGAAATGATCTGTAGTTTTAAACGTAACCAGTCGGAAAGGCTACAGTCGAAGTCGACTATGAGAGACCCATTACTTATTCTTCAAAATGGAAATAAGAGTAACACTAAAAGTACCTCATAACGTCAATATGCTCTTCTTCTTCTTTGGTCCGACACTGAGTAATATTGAGTTTTGAATAACTCCCGAGTTTATTACCCGATCGCAATGAAATTTTCAGGACACATTAGGGCCCAGATGCTTGTCCTGTGTGCCAAAATTCAAGGCTTCAGTTTTAAAATTGACCATTATATGGGATTTTAAGTTTTTTTTTTGAATAACTATAACAATGAAATTTTCAGGATACGTTAGGACCCTGATACCCGTCCTGTGTGCCAAAATTCAGGACTCTAGCTATAATATTTTTGGTTTTATGGGATTTTAAAAATTTTGTTTTCGATTTACGGAGGCGGAAAGGGGCATGTCAAAATTTTAACATAAACTTTATCTGCTTAGCCCATAGACGAACCTACATACCAAATTTGGTGACTCTAGCTCTTATAGTCTCTGAGATCTAGGCGCTCATACAGACAGACCGACAGACAGACGGATGGTCGGACGAACAGACGGGCATCGCTACATCGATTCGACTGTTGATGCTGATCAAGAATATATATACTTTATGGGGTCTGCCGGACTTTCTTCGACCTGATACGCAAATTTTGACAAACTTAATACACCCATTTTTACTTTTTTTTCCAAAAAGTAAAGGGTCTAAAAAGAACTGTCCAATAACTTCAATTGATTAAAGAGTGCTAGCTAATAATGCAGACTATGTCTACTTATATCTAAAATATATATTTAAACTATATTAATTAAATTCAATACATTTTATTTAAATTAAACTATATTAAGTTACATTCTCTACTTAATAATATTTGCCTAAAACTATGCTTTAAATTATATACATACATATATATTCTAGAATCAAATACAGCAGCTCTAACATAATTCATTAATTTAGCCACAAAATTGCACTTAGTTCGCCTATGTCTCAAATCTATAAGACAGAACTCCTTGAAATTACCTCAGTTTTCTTTGAATTGTACACACCTTATGTAGTACTGTTAATACCCCATTGGTAAGTGTATTACAAAGGGGCGCTAAAATAGGGCGACATCAACAAAAGTCTCAGCGACTTCACAGCACTTGACCAACAAAACGCGGAGTTAAAACCCGGAGCTAAATAACTTGCCAGCTCGTCCAGCGAAGCGTTCTATTGTAACGTATTTTTCTTCTTCTTGAGTTTTCTCAACTAACTCACACACAAACACACACACACACACACACACAGAGACAGAACGTTTAATGCCTTGATATCTTCTAGGTCTTTTCTCCTTAAAATTCCTTTTGCTTATAGATCTCACTTGGATGATAAAATTTATTTTTCCCAGACAATTAAAAGATGGTCATAAAATGCGTTTGGTCTTTTTTTTTCAGTTACTTTTTATATTATTTTGAGCGATTGTCTGATGTGTGTTTGATATCTTCGATGATGATGTGTGGCACTGGGTTAGATTGCTCTCAGTTTACAGACAGCAGACAGTTTAGGCCATAAAAGGTGTTTAATAGCAGATTGAAAGCTATTTAAGTTGATAGTTTTAGATTTAGATTTGAATCAGTAATTTTGTGAATTGTGTGTGAATTAAGCAAAGACTTTTCAATTGTCTCTTAGCTATACGAATATTATTATTATATTGAACAGCAGTAGACAATGTCTGATTATAATAAATTAGGGAACATATTTCTCTTATTGTTTATTCTTTATATATATAGATTCTTTAATTTGTTCCTTTTGTTAACATCGCTAGTTTTGAGGAACTCTCGTTAAAGCATTGTTAGTTATATTATTCCTTCATTTCTCCCTCAAAACTTATAACATATTTGTTATTCCCTCAGTGTTTTATTCTTATTTCAAGAAAGTATAAATAAATTTCTATAGTTGTTTACTTCACGTAGTTCATCGCTTAATAAAGATAGAAAACCTACAAAAGTAAGCTCATATTTATCATAGTTAATTTAAGCTTTAACTTAGTAATATTTTGCAATTTTCCATTAATAATTTCAATAAATTTTACCTTAAAATATCTCTATATATTAACAAAATTAGTCTACATATTTTAAAATTATAACTAACATTTTACTTATATTCAAGGAAAGTTTTTCTAGTGTCACATCAGTTGCTTTGTGTTAACATTAACTTGGCTAACAGTTTGATGGGCTAAACAAATTTAGAGTAATTTTATTTTATATATATTCTATTTTATATTTTATTTTATATATATTTTTATATATTAATTGAATTACAATTTCATAATTTCTTTTTTTATATACACTTAAAAGTATCTGCTACATTCTAAATCATTTAATTTGTGTCTACCGCAAGATCAATATGTTGGCCAAACTGTTTTCAAGGGAATTCCGCGTATTCTTTACCCTTTCAGGTACAGTAAACACTCCCTAAGCCTGACATTGGCACAGCTGACACTGGGACACAGTTGCTGGTTGGTATCAGCTTACAAGGCAATGCATATCATGTCAACGCTTTTGACTGCCATTTAACTTGGGCTAACCTGGTTTTTTTTTTTCTTCTTAATGCTTTCTAAGGGTATTTAAAGGGACTTAAGCTTTAATTAAAAAGTGGAAAGTGGAAAGAGTGAAGAGTGAAGAGTGAAGAGTGGAAAAGGCAGCACAGCTGTGCAGCCCAGTTAGCAGTTGATCTACGCGATGACAGGAGTGTTCCCGGTATTCCCGAACGGTTGCGGGGAATGGAGAATGATGTTGATGTGAAAAAGTGCAGTTAGTAATCGGATACTTTTATTGCTGAAAGGATAAACCACAAAATGCTTTGTCTGTATGCAATGGCTATAATATAATACATTTTATAAGTAAAAGGTGGCACTTCCCGTGTGCCCCGCTCTCCCTTACCCTCCTCCCTACCATATACATATACATATATGGTCACATATAAGCAGCTTAAAGCCGGCGCTGCAAAAACTTTACGACAAGGCAACTGTTGTAACCATTTCGTCTTTTGTTTCAGGAACTGAGCGAAGCCTGTGAAAAATAAGTAATAATAATTGTGAGGAGAGACGTTATCGGAATCCGAATGCCAACTGGCATTAATAATAATAAAAAAAAAAAGAAATACTTGGTAATAAAATTGATGGATTCGCTTCGCGCATCACGAATAAAGTTGAAGTAAACGATATCCATGCACAGAAATCGAAACGGGGAAAAAAGGAAAAACACATCAAAATCACGTTACAGAAAGATGTCAGACAAACCGATCAGTAGGGTGGGCGCGACAGTAGAATACCCTGTGCAGGTCTTGAAACAAAAGTATTTTGAGAATAACTACTAGCTAGAAAACTGCTCTTATTATCAGGGTAAAGGGGGCGTGGCATTGCAATGAAATTTTCTAGGCACATTAAGTCCAAGTTTCTTATCATGTGTGCCAAATCTCAAGTCTCTAGCTTTAACATTGCTTATGTTATGGAAATTTTTCTAATTCTAAAACAAATGGGTCTTGATATCGAAAATTGAATAAAAACTGGATCTGCGAAGGTTTTCAGGAACCTACATTCCAAGTTTGAAGTCTCTAGCGCTTATAGTTGCTGAGATCCACGCGTTTATACAGACGGACGGACAGACAGACGGGCAGACAGACGGACGGACAGACAGACAGCTGTCAATCGACTCTGCTGTTGATACTGATCAAGAATGTATACATAATTTATCTGGTCGGAGATGCCTTCTTCTGCCTGTTACATACATTCACATAGATTCATTATACTCTTTTTTCCAATGGGCACAGGGTATAAAAAGGTGTCCCACAGAACAGTGAAGAAGAAGAGCCGGAAGTAGTGTAGTTTAAGCACATTAAAGCGTTAACTGTAGATTATTTAAATGGCGGCCGCAATAAGCACATTACGGGGATTATACACGGCCAATAAATGGTCAAAGTATAAGAGTATGCAAAGCACAGTTATCAATTGCCAGTTGCCAGTTGCCAGTTGTCAGTTGAGTTAGGTTATGATCGGATGTGTTGGCTGTAATAGTATAAGGGTGGTTTCCCCTGTAAAAGGGTTACATTCTTTTCCTTTTTTGATAGAGTCTTGTCAGTTGAAAAAAGGGATCGACACATTTTGCAAATTTCCTTTTGTTATCCGCGCTGCATGTTAAGTAGCTAACTGAGGAGAATGGGATTTACCCCCTCCCCCCACCCCGTCCCCTGATATTGTAATAAAATGTTTACAAATTTTTGCAAATGATTTTTGCATTCGCAATTGCAGATACTAGTAGATTTTTAGGCAAATGCTGTAAGTGATTTATTACAGGCTTTACGCTGGGAAAAATTGCAACAACATCTTGATGTCTCTGTTAAAATTGCATAATAGATTGGGAAGTTTGTAAAGTACATTCACACCTCCCAGAAACTATTAATTTCTGCAGGGAATAAACATAAATTTGATAAAAAAAGTGAGGGAAGGTTTGACAGTGTTTGGTATGCGGATAGTTTGGCGTTAGTTAAATGATTGTGAAGAGATTTTTAGCTGGAGAAAACACTAATTGTCTTTTCGAAATTTCCTATTAATTTACTAATAAATAAATAATTTATTCAATTTATAAATATAGAAAATATTGGAATACATTTAATTTTGATCACTTGCTGACTAAATTTACTATTAATTAAATTTTATATTTAGCAATATAAACCAGTCGGGGAGGCTACAGTCGAAGTCGACTATGAGAGACCCTTTACTTATTCTATAAAAAGGAGATAATAGTAATAAACTTAGATATTTATATATAAGCCTTGAGGTTTTAATTAATTCAATAAAATGGGCAAATACCCTAATAATTCCTTGTAACGTCAATGTGCTCTTCTTCTTCCTTTGACCCGACACTGAGTAATATTATGTTTTGAATAACTTTCGAGTTTATTATCCGATCGTGATGAAATGTTCAGCATATATTGGAGCCCTGATAATCTTCCTATATGCCAAAATTCAGGACCTTAGCTTTAATATAATCGCATTTTATGGGATTTCAAATATTTGATTTCGATTTGCGGAGCCGGAAAGGGGCGTGGCAAAACTTTAAGACACACTGGTTCTGCTTAGCCCATTGACGAACCAACATACCAAATTTGGTGACTCTAGCTCTTATAGTCTCTGAGATCTAGGCGCTCATACAGAGTGACAGACGGACGGAAGGACGGACGGACGGACAGACAGATAGACAGACGAACAGACGGACACGACTATATCGACTCGACTGTTGATGCTGATCAAGAATATATAAACTTTATGGGGTCTGCCGGACTTCCTTCGACCTGTTACGCACATTTTGACAAACTTAATAGACTTTTTTAAAGTAAAGGGCTTAAAAATTATTGTTATATAGAAGTATTAGACACTTTACTTTAGAAAAGTACCAAGAGTCTATTAAGTTTGTTATTCTATAATTCAAACTGTTTAAATTCTAATTTTTAATATTATCTGTTGGATTCCAAGATGTTTAACCTATTAAACTAATTTTCAAATATTTTATTTGGTCTATTTTTTAAAATTTCCTCAAAATACTGAGCATATTTTTAATAAAATACAAAAAATTCAATTTAATTTCATTAACATATTCATGACTTAGAAAACATCGGGTGTTTTTACTTGCTGTGGATGCTGCAAACTAGAAATAATATTTAATTACACTTTTGTTCTTCTGTGCGCTAATGAAGTTTTGTAGTTGTATTTGTAGTTGAATTTTACCTGAACCTAAACAGAGATTTACTGTAAACCAACAACCCTATGAAAAGCAACTGAGCATCTCAAATGACCAACAGAACCATTCACATAAATTTTGTTAGCCAAAAAGTTATGACAACTCTGAGAGAGAAGAAGACTTGTAATCACAGACAAAACAGACAACAGAACGAAATAAAGAAAACCCTTTTGTTTTTCCCACATGCAACATAAATATGAAAATGAGAAAACAGTGAATGCAAGAGGAAAAGCCATTGGTCAGCTGTGCCGTTAATTGAATCATTACGTGAAGAGGCCCAACAACAATGCAACATAATCATTATGAGTGATTGCAGCCAGGTCCAAGGAGGAATCATGCAAAGAGGGGTAAAACAATAGGGTGACTGTGGCTACCTTTTAAAATTAATTTCAATAAGTCAGAAGCTCAGCTCGACAGCTGCCCAGTTGACAGTTGACTACCCCGCCTACCGTTCTCCTTCCACTTTCCTCTTCCCCCCCCTCTCCACATTGCATAAACTGGTAACTCTAGAGAGCTGTAGCCGACAGACTCCTTTAGTCATATATGTATAGTACACAAACACAATCCTCATGTAATCCCTGACAGTTTCAAGCAAAAAGAGAAAGGGTTGCTCCTCTCTCTCCCTCTCTATCTTTCTGTGTATTTGAAAACCACTTGAGCGAGTTTTTGCTTTCTAGTATTTCCCCCCTCTTTCCTTTACGGCGGCGTCTTCCAAGTGAGCCTCGTATCTGTCATATCCATACAATGTTCTGTCTGACTTGAGGATTTTCCAAACTGCTACACTTCAATGCCCAGCACGGGTCAATAACTATTTTTCTGTTTTCTGTTTTTTGCCCAAATGCCTTAGTTTTTCCAAACATTTTCCTTTGCCAACCATGCTCGTCTCAAGTAAGTATGTGTGGAGTGCATAAGGTCGTGGGTTGCATTTTGAACTGTCTACACAAAACGGGGCTAAGCATATTATTTATTATGAGCACAATTTGGGAAATGACACAGCAGAACAAAAAAGGGAATTACTTCCTTAGCGGAATTGGCTTAAGTTTTTGGCTATAAAATTAAATTATATTTTAGAGTTTTTAGAAGACTATTTGAAGAAGGAAATCGACTTATCCTGCTACATTTAAAGAAAGCGCATTGTGACTTTATGCAAATGTGTAAAATAAGCAGAAGCAGTTATAATGACTCTAAGAAGATTATAGAAATATATTTAGAGACATTTAAATAAAGAAATAAATTTAATTTACTTCTGATGCTGGAACTGGAATAGTTAGTAGTAATATAAACAAGTCGGTCATAAAACAAAAGTATTTTGAGAAAACTAGCTATAAAACTGCTCTTATTATCAGGGAAAAAGGAGCGTGGCATCGCAATGAAATTTTCTGTACACATTAAGTCCAAGTTTCTTATCATGTGTGCCAAATGTCAAGTCTCTAGCTTTAACATTGCTTAAGTAATGGTGATTTTTATAATTTTAAAACAAACGGGGCTTGATATCGAAAATTGAATATAAACTTGAGCTGCGAATGGTATACAGGAGACTACATTCCAAATTTGAAGTCTCTAGCTCTTATTGTTGCTGAGATCCACGCGTTTATACAGACGGACGGACGGACAGACGGACGAAACGGACAGACAGACGGACAGTTGTCAATCGACTGGTCTATTGATGCTGATCAAGAATGTATATATATATACTTTATAGGGTCGGAGATGCTTCCTTCTGCCTGTTACATACATTCACACAAATTCATTATACCCTTTTTCGCCCAATTTTAATGGGCACAGGGTATAAAACTATGTTTTCTTCAGTTCGGATAAATAGCTAAATAATATTTTTGAAAGAAAGTTACAGTAATATGTTTCTAGTTTTCTTAGAATCGAATATTTGTTGTAATTTATAATCAAAATTTTCTTCTGCACGTCCAGGCAACTATTTTATCTTTTAACCCAGGCTAAAAAGTTATTCAGATAACTAGTTTAAATATAATAAAAAAATACATATTTATAAGTATTACTTTATTATATTATTAAGAAGAGTTTTGCTTACTTTGATTCAGTTATTCTGAATCTAAACCTATCGGAAACAATATTCCAAGATTTATACTTATATGTAATTGTAATTTTAAGTCTAAATTTAGCTCATATAGACAACTATTTTATCTTATCTTATCAAGCTAAAAGAAGTTTAAATATAATAAAAATACATATTTATAGATATTATTTAATTAAGTAGAGTTGGGCTTAGTTTTGGTAGGATATTCTGAATTTATACCAATCGAAAACAATATTAAACGATTTTTAATAATATTTAATTGTAATTTTAAATTATAATTCGGCTCATATAGACAACTATTATATCTGTTAAACGAAGCTTTTTATTTATTCCGTAATCTAGTTTAAATATACTAAAAATACGTATTTATAGATAATATTTTATCAAGAAGAGTTGTGCTAACTTTTGGTAAGATATTCCAAATTCATACCCATCTGAAACAATATTCCAAGTTCTATACTTCTACTACAACTATTCTAAAACTCATTTACACTCCTCAGCGCACAATGGAACTTAATCAAAGTGTAGTTTTTGCCACTTTAAATCATATATTTTTCCACTCAACGCTATGGAAATTCAAAAGGCATAGCAAATTTTGGGTTTAAAAATAAATATATATTCCAAAAATAATAAAAATCTATACAAAAGTGACATTAGAATGCTATTAAATAGCCGCCACAAATTTGACTACAACAAATTGCAATGGAAATGGGCAAAATGCTAAATGAAAAATGGTAAAATGGGAACTGAGAACTGAGAAACGACGCGACGCATTTGTTAGACCAAATCAATTAGTCACAATGGGCACAGGGGACAGTTTTTGGCCTGTAAAGAAACACAGCCGGACGTAGCTCATTGTTGAATGATATTTCTTGGTTTCCATTCTGGCTGGACGAGAAGAGGACCTCGTACATAAGGGCGTTAATTATCGGCCAGACGTTTAATGAATGCGCCCGGAGCGACGCGTACGTAATTTAAATTTGCTTAGTTAGATTGCGTGTTGTGTTTGCTCTGTGTGTGTGTGTGTAGTGTGTGTGTGTGTGTTGTGTCTGTTGTGACATCGCCTTTGGCTAGCTGCTTAGTTAGAGGCGCATCCGAGCGACCACTTTAGTTTCCGCTTCCTGTTTAGCATTGTTATCCTGCGCGTAATTAGTTCTGCGACAGGAAGCGATTTCCTTCTCTCCTTGTCTTCCCCCTTATCCTCTTCCTTTGTCTTACCTAACCATCCAATCCAATCTCAAATCATAACTCTGTGGAGGCTTACAACAAGAAAATGCCAAGTTATTTGACATGTGAAAACAGCTGGATAACTTTTAATACACAGTCTAACAATTTCCTATGGTCATAAACAGCGATTTGAATTGCTGCATTGTATACAGGAAAAATCTTCACAGGCAGCTGGTCTGTAGCATTTAATGGTCATTGCTCTATTATAAAAATCATCATTAAATGACAATTGATTGATATACGATTTCCAAACAACTACTACTGTATTCAATGGGTAGTTTTTGCCATCAAATTGTGGGCCAGTTTTTGCCAAATGACTTCATTAGCTCGATAATAAAAGTATATATTTCCATCGATGTATAAATTTTGTACAGCTGCGTTTAACGAAAAACTAACCCTCAATCAAGCTCAATCAGTCTCCAAGAAGTATCATATAACAAGAAATGTTAATTTAATATATGCTAAAAACACAGTTTTCTTAATTACAAAAAGAAAAGAAAGGTAAGAAAAGTGTTATAGAACTTGGGGAAATTATCTAAAAAGTGTCTGCTTTCAAGGCAACATAAAATCAATGATTGATGCGTTGACAGCAGTTAGGAAAACCAAAGGAAAAATCTAATTAAAAATATGCTAAAAATGCAGTTTTTTTCAAATTACAAAAAACTAAGAAAAGCATTTTTTTGTATGTTACAGAATTAAGGAAAATTATCTAAAAGGTGTCTGCTTACATGGCAACATAAAATCTATGATTGATGCGTTGACAGCAGTTAGGGAAAAAAAACTATAAACTTTTAAATAGTTTTTCCCTCAAGCCTACACTAGTTTTTCCAACCACCAACATTGCCTGCTGCATCTGTCGCAGTTTGGAAAATTCGTGCTGCTATGCAAATCAGTTTAACCGTCATTCCATCATACCATTCGACCTTCCATCAGACTTTGCAATTTGAGTAAGCGAGTGACATAATTCCCGACACTGTGACGAACTTTGATTGATATGTGCGTCCGCGTTCTGAGGATCTGTGAAAGTTCTTTCACAGATGCGACAACCATGGCGAATTCTTCTCTCTCTCTCTGCGTCTTGGAAAGTGTCAAAAATTGTATTTCAGAAATTGATCACTTGAAAGTTGTAGAGCGTGTTCTTTCATTTCATTTCGTTTTTTTGCATAATTTAGCAGGGGTTTACAAGAGTTTTACAAGGGATCATCAGAGGTAAGTAAGTGCGTAAAGTTATGGGAAAAGTATGACAAAGAGTTTGAAAGATCTAACTGTCATTTTATGAAGTTAACGGAGAAAGGAGTTTGCAATTGGATAGAGAGTTCTCTTAATATTGGCAGAGTTTAAGTTATACGCGAGAAGGCTTGAAGAGTTTGAAAGATACAACTGTCATTTTATGAGGTTGGCTAAGGGAAAAAGGAGTTTTGCAATTGGATTTACAAAGAGTTATTTTAATATTGACAGTTTGAGATATAAGTCAGGAGGTTTGGAGAGTTTGAAAGATTCAACTGTCATTGGCTGGCTAATGGAAAAAAGAGTTTTGCAATTGGATTAACAAAGAGTTATTTTAATATTGACAGAGTTTAAGTTATAAGTGAAGAGAATTAGATTTTATAAGAATTAAAATACAACAATTACTTTCATAATAACTTATTTATATTAAGATAAAATTGAAATAGGAATTGTTATATGAGTTTTCCATTAACAATGGCTCTTCGCTTAAGTGCTAAGCAAGTTTTGATTTGATTTCTAATAGAAATTATAATTGTTATATGAGTTTTCCTTTAGCAACGACTATTCACTTAAGTACTAAGCCAATTTGGATTTGATTTATGATCATTTATCACTAATTTAGATAATCTATACTTACTTAACTTAGACTTTATATATAAAACACCAAAAATGTAGTTCTCACAACTTAGCACAAATTGTTCCTTAGATTTTAATACCTTGTGTCCATTAAAAATGGGCAAAAAAGGCTATAATGAATTTGTGTGAATGTATGTAACAGGCAGAAGGAGGCATATCCGACCCAATAAAGTATATATACATTCTTGATCAGTATCAATAGCCGAGTCGATTGACACCGGTCCGTCTGTTCGTCTGTCCGCCTGTCCATCCGTCTGTCCGTCCGTCCGCCTCTATGAACGCGTCGATCTCAGCAACTATAAGAGCTAGAGTCTTCAAATTTGGAATATAGGTTCCTGAATACCATACGCAGATCAAGTTTATATTCAATTTTCGATATCAAGTCCCGTTTGTTTTCAAATTAGAAAAATCCTCATAACATAAGCAATGTTAAAGCTAGAGACTTGAGATTTAGCACACATGATGAAAAGCTTTGGCTTAATGTTTCCTGAAAATTCCATCGCGATGCCACGCCCCCTTCGCCCATAACTCCAAAAAGCTGATAACAAGAACAGTTTTCTAGCTACTTTTCTCAAAATACTTTTGTCTTAAGACCTGCACAGGGTATTCTATTGTCGCGCTCGCTCGACTAATCGGCTTGTTACTTGATTTAAAGCAGCAGAAATTACAGAAGTTAGATGAAAGACTTTTCTTTACAGCTTCGACTTCTCACGCTTCAAACTAAGAGTTCAACCCTACCAAAAATTCATAATTTGACCCAGTTTGTCTACTATGACCAGCAGACATGGCCTCAAATACAAACCCAGAGGCAACATCAATAGTTTGGTAAAGTCATTTATGAAAGCATTAATAATAATTAGTAAAGACATGAAGCAACTTAGAATTTGAAGACGAACTTCACTACTTCAAAATAGCACAACTCATGCTATTAATGATAGTTATTTCATTAATTTTTCAATTTTTCACTTTTAACGAAATGGAAAGTCAGTTGAAAATGGGGCGTAGACGAAAACTGTTGAGGGACGACACTTGAAGCGGAAGTGTTGAACGTTCCGTTGCGGATGTAAAGGAAAAACTGAAAAAGAAGAAGAACATCATCAACATCAACATCATTGTCATTGCCAACAACAACAACATGATAATGATAATTTTTGCTATCATCAGCGGAAATTGAAAGAATTCAACGAATTTTACCGGCTGGGCTATCAAAATATTTACAGAGCTCATAAACTTGTACACTTTATGAGGCTACAAACATATACATATAATTTTGCTACGTATGTAATTGCATATAATTTTTATAGAACAACGAGGAAGAAAACAGCAAGGGGTAAGGAAAATCGAACAGAATGCTGCCACACACACCCATTGATAAGATGGGAAAAAAGTACAACAATCAATCTGCAAATTCTCCCAGTTGTGGAAATTCTTTTTTTTTTTGGCTATGCGAATGTGTCAAGACAAATCAATAAACTTCTAATTTTATTACGGTGCGAGACGTTACAGATACCGATCTGTCAATTTCTATTGTCAATTTGACAATTGATATCTCACACATCATTTGATTCGAGTGCGCACAATGAGATTGTTTATGTCGCTTTTCGGGGCAAAGACGAGAATGAAAATGAGTATAAGAAAGTTTGAATGTAGCTACCCCATATTCCCCTTATCCAGAGACAGAGAGAGAGAGGGGTTCAAAAGACAGCCAGGTATCAACTTTCTTTTTGCAATTGAAAATTTCTACTTTTCTTTCTTAGCTATTTCCCTGGAGTGATTGGGGGGGGGGGGGATTATGGTATGCCTGCACATCTTGCGGTCAAAAAAAAGAAAATACAAAAATTGGCATCATTTTGCTGGCATTTTGTCCACTTAACGCTGATCTGGTCAGAGTTCAAATATGGGTGCATTGATCCTCGCTTAACTAATGACATTTGTGCGCAATGTTTGCATAATTCCCATTGCCAACTTGTGGGTCAATGCGTTTTGTGATGGTCGAGTGTGTGTGTGGTTTATAGAATGTGAAAGATGAAAGCGGCAACAGATGCTGGTAATGATAATTTCATTTTGAAAAGAGGCTGACTTAAGGGACTTACAGCGAAATTTTGAGTAGTAGAATGTGGTATAGAATAATATCTTATATAAGTTAAAAGTTCTTAGTTCTATTTCTTAAAGTATTTGAATACTTAAGAAGTGAAAGCAGTCGATAAAAGTATTAATGAGGGTTAAGCAGAGTCTCACTTTAATATAGAGACTTTTTTGAGTAGTAGAATGTGGTATAATTTATTTCTTATATAAGTTAAAAGTTCTTAGTTCTAATCCTTGATGTATTTGAATACTTAAGAAGTGAAAACAGTCGATAAGAGTATTAATGAGGATTTAGCTGAGTCTAACTTGAATATAGAGACTTTTTGAGTAGTAGAATGTGGTATAAAATAATTTCTTATATAAGTTAAAAGTTTTTAGTTATATTTTTTAAAGTATTTGAACACTTAAGGTGTGAAAGCAGTCAACAAAAATATTAATGAGGGTTTAGCAGAGTCTAACTTGAATATAGAGATTTTTTGTGTAGTAGAATGTGGTATAAAATAATTTCTTAAATAAGTTAAAAGTTTTTAGTTATATTTTTTAAAGTATTTGAACACTTAAGGTGTGAAAGCAGTCAACAAAAATATTAATGAGGGTTTAGCAGAGTCTAACTTGAATATAGAGATTTTTTGTGTAGTAGAATGTGGTATAAAATAATTTCTTAAATAAGTTAAAAGTTCTTAGTTCTAATCCTTGAAGTATTTGAATACTTAAGAAGTGAAAACAGTCGATAAAAGTATTAATAAGGGTTTAGCAGAGTCTAACTTGAATACAGCGATATTTTGAGTAGTAGAATATGGTATAAAATAATTTCTTTAATAAGTTAAAAGTTCTTAGTTCTATTTCTTAAAGTATTTGAATACTTAAGATGTGAAAGCAGTCGATAAAAGTATTAATGAGGGTTTAGCTGAGTCTAATTTGAATATAGAGACTTTTTGAGTAGTAGAATATGGTATAAAATAATTTCTTTAATAAGTTAAAAGCTCTTAGTTCTATTTCTTAAAGTATTTGAATACTTAAGATGTGAAAGCAGTCGATAAAAGTATTAATGAGGGTTTAACAGAGTCTAACTTGAATATAGCGATATTTTGAGTAGTAGTATGTGGTATAAAATAATTTCTTATATAAGTTAAAAGTTCTTAGTTCTATTTCTTAAAGTATTTGAATACTTAAGAAGTGAAAACAGTCGATAAAAGTATTAATGAGGGTTTAGTAGAGTCTAACTTGAATATAGAGATTTGTTGTGGTGTAGAATATTGTTTTTTAAATTTCCTTAATAAGTTAAAAGTTCTTAGTTCTAATCCTTGAAGTATTTGAATACTTAAGAAGTGAAAGCAGTCGATAAAAGTATTAATGAGGGTTTAGCTGAGTCTAATTTGAATATAGAGACTTTTTGAGTAGTAGAATATGGTATAAAATAATTTCTTTAATAAGTTAAAAGCTCTTAGTTCTATTTCTTAAAGTATTTGAATACTTAAGATGTGAAAGCAGTCGATAAAAGTATTAATGAGGGTTTAACAGAGTCTAACTTGAATATAGCGATATTTTGAGTAGTAGTATGTGGTATAAAATAATTTCTTATATAAGTTAAAAGTTCTTAGTTCTATTTCTTAAAGTATTTGAATACTTAAGAAGTGAAAACAGTCGATAAAAGTATTAATGAGGGTTTAGTAGAGTCTAACTTGAATATAGAGATTTGTTGTGGTGTAGAATATTGTTTTTTAAATTTCTTTAATAAGTTAAAAGTTCTTAGTTCTAATCCTTGAAGTATTTGAATACTTAAGAAGTGAAAGCAGTCGATAAAAATGATAAGTTTGCTTGAATACAGAAATAAAATAATAATATTGATATAAATGATGACAGAATGATTTCTTATAAAAGTATTTAGTTTTTGCCTCTGTTCTTCAAAGAATTTAGAGTTTTAAAGTTAAAACAGATATCTCAATATAGAATTTTAAACACTAGACACTGTGTGTTTAAAGTTCTATATATTGAGATACTTCTGGGCAAAAGTGTCTACATAAATATCTGTTGTAACTTTAAAACTCTAAATTCTATTTACAGACAATCTCTGTTAAAAATCTCAGCAGAATCTTTTTACATAAATCTTTTAATAAAACAAACTGCAAATAATTCTCAACAGATATATTTACAGAATTCCCTTAAGAATAAACCAGTAATAAACATAGCTAAAACAGATCTTTATATATCATTTGTTTAAGGATTTATTGTATAAGTATTTAATTTGTGCGTGGCTTTCTAAAGTACTAAGAATGCACTTAAACAAACTTAAGCACATCTTGCATATCCTGTGCTTAACACATCAATTACTTCTTCGAGTTGGCAAAGACTTCTCACTGGTTCTTTGTACTTAAGCAAGTTTAGTGTGTAGAAGACAAGCTAATTAGCATAAAGGATGACTTTACCGTATACGAGGACATAGCCTTACACATTCCTGCAAGACTCGAAACTACATTCATTGTGTGTGTAGGAATTTGGGAAATCCGTTTAATTTCCAGAAGCAGTTCGAGTTTGGCACAAATACTTGTTGGCAGGGACAAAAAGGGAGTTGAGCTGTATGAAAGTGAAATGAAGTCAGTGTTGTGGGCGTGTTTTTGTTAGTCTTGCGGTTTCTCTAGCCACTGACACACACAGGCATAAGATACTACAGCCCAGAGCAGGTAAGTATTGCAAAGGTGAGATTCTGTTGACAGCTGACTGAACCTCAGTCGAGGAGTCTGACTGAGTCTGTGTCGGAGTCGGAGTCGGAGTCTGAGGCATTGTCTCGCTTGTGTGTGTGTGTGTGTGTGTGCACAGGTGTCATCATCCTTGTTGGTGTAAACCACTTAAAGGCAGCGCACGCGCTTACTAAATTTCTCACATGTCGCCGCCTCCGGGACCTCAAAGTGCCATCGCCATTTCCACACAGAGACAGACAGCGCCTCCTTTTTTTGTTGGCCTTCTAATGAAAGAAAAACGTTCTGAAATATGAATTGAATCTTCTTGAGTGCATTTAATATACATTACGCTTTTGTGTTACGCTCCTTTCACAACTCTGCGTCCTTTTACTTACTACCTTGTTAATATCCTGGCGCCAACGCAGTTCGGCTTCCTGCTGCCAAGCCAACTTTGCGAGTAGTTTGCATTCAACACTTTTTGGCAAAAAAAACGGGAGCTGAAAAAATGAAATGTGTGTGTGTGCTACGTAGAATATCCGCCGAAACGTTTAACTCGGATTAACAAGTGATGACTGATACGGAATACGCCAAGGAAACTCCTTGAGCTGTATGCTTTTTATTAAATTAAAAGGGGGACTGAGTTCAGGCAGCTGAAGGATTTGTTTGTGCTCAACTTTTTGCCTTATCGAGCTGCCAGTTGACAGTTTCTGTTAGCTGTGGATTTTATGCCGTAGATTAGCTTGTTATAGTATCTGCGTTGGCTAAGAAGAAAAAAGAAGCGTAGTAAGTTGGGCCAAATGTTGGTAGACTTAATAACAATAGAACTGAAGTAGAATGAGTAAATATAAGAGGCTGTGGAATAAGTTGTGGATAGATAAACTGCTATAGTATATCTGACAGAAGAAGAGTTGAAGATGCAGATAGATAATCAACTGAATGAGCACTGCAAAGATATATTATTATAGTATTATATATTTATTATTATAGTATCTAAAATAAAGTATATATTAGACACTATGGAATACGTTTTGAATAGATAAACGAACATAGTACGTTTGACAGAAGAAGAGTTTAAGATACAGATAGATAACCAACTGAATGAGCACTGCAAAGATATATAGGAATCTAGTAGAACTGTAATACAATATTGAAGCTGGTAGTTCAGTAGCTACAACTAGATGATGAAATATATATTAGACACTATGGAATACTTTTTGAATAGATAAACGAACATAGTATGTTTGACAGAAGAAGAGTTCAAGATACAGATAGATAATCAACTGAATGAGCATTGCAAAGATATATTATTATAGTATTATATATTTATTATTATAGTATCTAAAATAAAGTATATATTAGACACTGTGGAATAAGTTTTGAATAGATAAAAGAACATAGTATATCTGACAGAAGAAGAGTTCAAGATACAGATAGATAATCAACGGAATGAGCACTGCAAAGATATATTTTTCTGATAATAGTATCTAAAATAAAGTAAATGAAGATAGTTAGATAGTTTTAAATCTATACAGCTGTTGTCTTTTGCTGAAGTTATACTAAATACATAAATATTCTTTACAGATTTTAAACATATCCAAGGCAAAAGTTGCACTTCGTAAGTCAGAAAATTGAATGAACTATGAATTCTGATAAATACTATATTTCCTATATTACATATTACAGAATATGCAACATTTGCTAGACTTATTTTAAGTAACTGAGCTTATGTTTGTCTCTTACTAAAATCCTGCCTTCAGATCAAAGTAGTCTGTTATTTTTGGCAACATTTAAAACGATATTAAAAACTGATTCAGATCAACCAATATCAGATGAAGAAACGAAGAAATTGAATACACTGTAAAAGCCCTAGAAACTTGTAAAACCAAAGAAAGGAAACCAAAAGAACTAAAGACAATGTCGAAGCTGCAGTTGCCTGTGGATTGTGTGGGTCACAAGGGGAATGTGATGAACTTGGCTTATAGTAAAGTCTGTACTTCCGGTTATTATTTGGCCTCCGCGTGTTATGACGGCCAGGCAATGTTGCGACATGGGGACACTGGCGACTGGGTGGGCACCTTTGAGAAGGATGGCGATGCAATGTTGAGTGTGGACATCAATCAGGATGCAACGCGACTGGTGACGGGAGGAGAGGATTGCACGGCACGCATTTGGGATGCTGTTGATGGCAAACATTTGTCAAAGATAATGTTATCGTCGCCGGTGCGTTGTGTGGCACTTGCGGCACATTCAGAACAATTGGCCGTGGGTTGTTTGGATCGCAAACAGGGCCATAAATGCGATGATATGCTATATATTTATACACTGGACAATCCCGGTTTGCCAATCATCTTTCAGGGCCTGACACGTGGATTACGTGATGTGCTCTTCTGTCGCGGGGATCGTGCACTGCTCTCCTCCTCACACGATCGTTCCATACGACTCTGGGATCTGAGAAGTGGACGACAGGCCCATTCGATTTCTCTGCCCCATCATGCCAAGTCAATGGAATTGTGTGCCGATGGCAGCACCGTAACAATTGCCTATGGCCACAGTGTTGTCTTCATCGATGTGGAACGCTTTGAGGTGTTGAAACATCGTAAGTTCCCTGTACGCATCTTGGGTGCCTCATTGCATCCCGAAAAGCAGACATTTGTCTGCGCAGGCAGCAATGGAAATATCTACAAATGTGATTATACAACCGATGAGATACTGGAGAGCTTTGTGGCACATGAAGAGAAAATGCGTTGCATTAAGTACAGTCCCGATGGTGAGGTATTTGCCTCATCCACGGACAATGGTGGATTGCGACTGTGGCAACAAAACGTGGGCAAGAAATACGCATTGTGGGATACACGACGTAACAACAACGACGACGATCTGCAGGAATAAAATGAAGAAGAAGAAGACAAGAAGATATAAGAAAGAAAAAAGGAAACTCAAATCTAGTTATACACGTGTTTTATGTTTGGTTTCTTTAGTTTCTTCAGTTTGGGTTTTCAATAAGAACAAAATATAATAATAAAAAAAATAAGAGAAAAAGGGTCACGCTCTGATCCCTCTAATAAATTTGTTTGCGACTCCGCGTCGTCGTCGTCGTCGTCGTTGTTGTGATTGACTGCCCCCAATCTATCTACCTGACTCCCAAAAAAAAACTACCTAACTACGTTTTTCATTCTCATTGCTCTCTCTCAACCTGTTTTCGTTGCGCATTTGAAAAAAAGGTAGCTCAAAAAGGATTTCTTTTCTTTTTTCGGTTCCTCTGCCTTCAGCTCCAATCGTGTCGGTTGTTTCTCACCAATCAGAGTCATAAATGCATTTTATTATTATTTATTCAGTGGCCAGCACGTTAAAATCGTTTTATTATGCACTTTGTAGCCAAAGAAGTTCATTTTTTGTTGGGGGTAGTTGCAGAGTCACAGCTTGAGTTCTAGCCACTGATAGACTGGGCAAACAATCAACGCAAAGATACAAAGATACAAAGCTGCAGAGATACAAAGATACAGCTACGCATACTGAGCTACATCTACAGACTCGGCTTGGAGCTCAGCGAGTTTTAACATATTTGTTTGTTTTTTTTTGTTTTTTTTTTGGTTGTAACATTTCCATAAATATTTATAATTTCCACTTTTAGATAAAACGAGTTTTTCCTTGCACGCGTTTACCAGGAAAACGCTGATTCCTTAGGGAAACTCTGTCTCTCTCTCTCTCTGTGTGTTTGTTTATCTAATAGTCGAAGTTATTCCAATAAAATGAGTTGTCATTTTGTATGCCTGACCAGTTATCTATCTATATGTATGTATATCCTGAGGTCGGCACAAGTGTGTGTGCCTTCTTTGATTGATGATGATTGTCCGAGTTGCACAGTAGCCAAAGGATTTCCATTTGGATTTGTGTTGCATAAATATTTGCATAAATATATATTAGGCAATTCATATTTGCATTGCCTTTTAAAATCCATCAATAATGTACTTAACATTTATACGTAAAATGCACAGAAACTGTCCGGAGTTGACCGCAACAATTTGTCCAAAAGAAAAAGTAGTTGTGAAAAAGTCATTTATAAATGTCTTGAGCTGAGATTTGGTTTTCACAATTAATGATTGGTCATTTGCCAAGGGTAGCACGATCAGAGATACTGAAGATTCTGTTTAGATTGGGATCACACTTTTTAAGACATTGATAAACACGTTTTTAAGTCACTAAGAGGGTTGTGTTTAACTGTACTTAAGTAGGAGTATAGAGGAATTGGAGGGTGATCGGTTAAGATCGGTTTTGGTGTGGGGGGATTTCTTTTATAGAAAGATCACTAATTGCTGAAGTATTTTAAAGAGATTGATAATGTATATTAAAGATATATTAAAGATCTAAAGATCTGACTCAACGTTAGACTAAATAAATGTATAAGTCTGGATTGTAAGTAGATAAAACAGTTAATGATATAGTACATATCAGTTTGTTGTAAGCGGATTTCTTTTACAGAAAGATCACAAAGTGCTGAAGTATTTTAAAGAGATTGCTATTGTATATTAAAGATCTAAGTATATTACTATTTACTAAAGATCTAAGGATCAGTCTAAGGTCTAAGTTTCGATTGTAGATAAGACAGTTAATGTTAGAGTACAGATCGTTTTGTTGTAAGGGGATTTCTTGTATAGAAAGATCACTAAGTGCTGAAGTATTTTAGTAAAAGATTGCTATGTTATATTAAAGATCTATTAAAGATCTAAAGATCAGTCTCAGGTCAAAATTTCTCTTGTAGATAAAGCACTTACTGTTCTAGTACAGTTTATACTATATAATATTGAAAGATCAGTGTCTTTGGGTTGTTAACTTCAGCTTCCATTGTAAAGTTTATAGAAGATACCCAAACTTTATTAAATAAATCCATTTTGTATCTGCAAACACTTAGTAACTTCGCCAGTTCTTCAAATATTCTTCAATTCCTCAACCATTTGTTTCAAATATTCTTATAATAGGAAGACAGACAATTGCAGTTTATTTTTTATATTTTTTTCCCATAGATTGTATCACTATGTTTACACCCTCTCTTAGAATACTTCCGCTATGCTACGCTTAAACCCTCTCAAAAATATACTTAACCATAACGCACCTGCCCCTCAAAAAGGTATCTCAGTTTGAATTGTGAACTTGTGGTCACAGTTCGTGAGCTAAACAATTTTATGCCAATTTCCTTAGTGGAACAGGCCGCTATATGGAATTTAAGTGTATCTTATACAATTTCGGTACGTTACTTGGTCTGTCACGCTAAACTGAACACTTTTGTAGAACACGTGGCTATACTAAGTCGCGTTTTTACTACTACTACTACTACTACTACTAGTAGTAGAGTAGCATATCATATCTTGGGATTCGGGGGGTGTCTTTGTTGATTTTATGTTCCGCTCGACGCGATAAGGCGCGTTGCATTTGAAATGAGTGTAACGTATATTTTATGCAGAGTGGCAACTGTCCGTTGAGGTTTTTCATAGGAGATAATAAGTATATGCTCACAATGGCGACCTTCAACTTCATTTCTTATCGGTAACTTTGAGCTATTAAAGCACTTATCAGTCGATTGTAGGGTATACAAAGACATTGATCGTTGCTATCAGAGTCCAATTATTGTCAAATGTTGTTGATAACTCCAAAGTTACTTCTATTACTATTACGTACAAACCAGCATTATAGGCTTATATCGTTGAGATAAACAAATACTATACATCAAAATACCCGCACGTTCCAAATGTTGGGCAATCCTTTTATTAAGGCTGCCCTTATAAAGGATTAAGAACACCACTTGAAATACACCCCATTATATTAGTATTTCCTCCTGTTTTTTCCGTGTGTTTACACAGCAAAATGCAACCCATATACATTTTCACGACATTCTCAAGTTGAGGAAATTACTTAAAAGGATCACGAACTCACTTCCCTTCCCTATAAGATACGTTGATATGATGTGCCATGTGCAGGATCTCTTGAGTTGTTTATGTTTCAGGCATGACTGCGGGCAGAATTTTTCAAATTTGTTAAAAAAGTGTGTAAATTTACGTTCTTTTTTTTGTTCTTCAGTTGCCGAGGGGTGTGTCCCATAAACAGACTCTGCGGTGTGTCTGCTTAGCACTTGGCATTCGAATTGGGAATTGGGAATAGGGAATAGGGAGGGAGTCGAGTCACAAATCGAGACTTGGCTGCCTAATCGATCGGTAGATCGTTTCCTGGGGTGATTGCACTCATGGGCATGGTTTCAATTATATTCTTCTGTTTTTTTTTTTTAGAAAAAACCCAAGCAGTTTATTTTTCCTTTTCTTTTATTCCTTTATTTGTTGAAGTTCAAATGATGTCTTTAGTTTTTGAACTGAGTGTCTGACTTTTCTTTTTATACACTTTAATTGCATTTATGTATGTGCAAACAATATAAATCGTATTTTTTATTACCTTTTGGCAGTGTAATTTAATTTTTTACGATTTTGCACATTAATAAAGCTGAATTTTCAGTTTGGGAAATTTCTATATTTTTGAAATTTACACTTCCAGTAATGGCTGCAATTCAAATGTAACGGAACTTTTTTTATCTACTGTTCTACTGCACTTTTCAAAAAAAAAAGTTTCACTGTAGCCCCAAGTCACAATAGGAAAGTGAAACTGTCTGCTTGCATTATTGCCCCAAATCCAAATTGTCTGACAAAGGAAAAATCCAGTTTCAGGTTAAACAAACCGAAGCCAAAACATTTTTATCTACTCATCGCATGCAACAAAAGTACAGCTCCAACCCGGGCAGCAACAACAAGCGTTTGAAATTAACGCCAAGCCGAATAGTGTATGTTCTTTCGATATATGTATATCGATAGCATACGTTCGATTAAATGTTATTGTTGTAATTTGTCTATTCAGTGCTTATGCAGTTTTTAGTTTGTGTATCATATTAATAGTTTATAAGCTAACTTTTAATATGCCTTGGCTGTTGGTTACTTTATTCATAGCACTCTGCGCACAGAAAGTGTAGTTATAAGCAGCGCAGCAGCAGCGCTGCTTCTTCGATCGTTTTGAAATCGAGGGTTGCTGTGACAACATTGTAGTCCGTTGTGTGGCAACGCTGCGGTGGTTGTTTGACGTTCCGTTTTGTGGTTGTTTTCCACACGCTCTCCGAGAGAGAAACTTGATTTGAGTACAGCGTTGACCGTTTATCACTTCTCCCCACCAGTGTTGACATTTTGGCTAACTTATTGCTAGATCTAGCATTTTTCTTAATATAAAGAAAACACTAATAACACAAATGTTTTGTTTTTCTGTTTGCATTTAAGTTTTGCTTTTTTAAGTATTTACTTTTATATTTATATTATTTTTAATTTTGATATTTTAATCAAATCGAACGGTCAAATTCTGGCAACACTTCACCCGACAGATTTGGCTATATTTAAATATAGACGCACAGCTGGCATTTCAAGTCGCTTGGCTATTTTCAAGCTACTTTCATACTGTCGTTCAGCCGTTTTTAACTGTGTATGTGTCGCAGTCAACGCTTCGCAGCTCTGATAGCAAGAGACACTCAGAGAGCAACCATTGCGCTCTCTGAGTGTAAAGATAGCGCGTATAAATATCATTTTTAACCGTTTGCTTAGGTTCAGTTTTGTTTTTCTGCTCGTTGACTTAAGTTCGTTAGTGCTTACAGAGTGCGCACGTCAGAGCAAGTTTAACAAAATATTCACATAAAACGCGAATAAAAATAAAGATATTACAACAATATTAGTTGTAAAAAATAATACTTTAGTGTATTAACAAAATAAACAAACAATTCAAGTGCAATTGCAAAAAACGAATGCGATTTTTCTTTTGGAGTCTCAATTGAGTGCTCAACTCGTCAGTTTTTGAGTTTTGAGTGAGTGCTTTTTTCGTGGCGAATAAGAAGTGTGTTGTTAATTATTGACTTGAAGTGCACACACACATTTAATAAGCAAGACAAAATATTTGTTTATATCATATTTCTAAACAAATCGACTGCAAAAACAACAAATTTCACTTTTAAAAACGAATGAAACGTAAAAAAGCAGAAGCAGAAAATTGAGACTGCAACAACACACTTACGTGCGCCACACACAAACACCATCAAACGTTTGCGCTCAGTTACGTACACAAACACACACACAGCGATACAATTTGGAGACTAGCGTGCTGTCTGTGTATGTGAGTGTGAGCTCGCCCCTCTTTGCGTTGGGCATCGACATACTACGTACAGGCGAGCACAGAAAAAACAAAGTTTTGGCGCGAAAACTTTGACATTTCATTTGGTCGTGCGATTCGCAAACAAGTGGCCAAAGCATAGGCAGCAAAACTGCGTCGCATCGCAGTCCAAACACACAAAAAAAAAATAAAAGGAGAATAACATCAAACAAACAAACAAACAACGACAACATGGTAAGTGCACGCGTGCTTAATCCAGTGCTGAGTGAGTTCTGCAAGATGAGCGCAAGTCCAGGCGTGAGTCGCAATTTGCCCTACGGTCGGCAATTGGAGCGCATAAAGCGGAATCTATTTGGCCCGTCAGCGTCAGCGAATCTGATGGAACCGACCAAAACGTGAGTATAAAATTGCATTTACGATTGTGTCAAACAAAATAACAATTGTGTGTTTTACCATCAGCAGCAGCAGCAGCAGCAACTTCAATGCGGAACTGGAGCGTCATCAGGAAATGGCCACACAAAAATGGGGCTTTGATTTTCGCACCGATCGTCCGCTCGGTACAAATGGCAGTTTCATCTGGGAGCGTGTCAGTTCGCAGGAATCCACCTATGCACCACAAATGTACACACTCACCCGTGCCGCTCATGTGCGTACAGATGGAAATAATTCCGGTATGGCCAGCGATATGGACACACTGTTAAATGCTCGTGCCGATCGTGAGAATATGGCAAATTCATCGCTGGACTCGAATACGGATAATGAGTACGATTCACAGAATGAATCGATGCCATTGGTCGCTTCGACTTCAGCCGCTGCCCTGACCGCCTCCTCATCATCCTGCAATTACTCAACGCAGCAGCGCAAGCGACAGCTCAAAATCACAGGTGAGTTGAGCAGTCAACAATTGAGCAGTTATGTTAGTTAGTTACTTAACTGGCGATCGCCGATGCGTGTCCTTTCCCAGCGTTGCGCCTGATTGCACATCGAACGTTACAAATTCATTTCCCATAACTCACAAGTGGTGGGAGTGTTTAAAATTTTGTTATAGCGGAAATAGTTGCCCTAATTTCTATAATTATTGGTAAAGATACTTCCAGTGAAACTCTGCTGTACTAAAAGCAGGGAGTAATACTGAAGCAAACATTGGTTTCGGTTACGCCCTATCGGGTTTCGATCTGGTAACGTTTGTTTCGATTTCGAAATACCCGTTGATTTCGTTTCTCAAACAATTGGCTACTAATTAGTTATAATTATGCTTTCTGTAAGTGTAATTACCTTCATTATTAAACGCTGTTGTTTAGGCAACAAATTGAAGTAGCAGAAAATATTATTTTTTGAAAGTAAAGAACTGGAATTGATCCAAAATTAAGCGAATCGGTTACCAAACGGTTAAATCGGTTAGAAGACTTTCGCTGCTTCATTTTCGGCATCATTTAAATGATTTTATCTCAGTTTCTGTTATAAATTTCAAGCGGTTTATACTTTTTAACGGTTTCAGTTACGATTATGACCTCAATTTATGCCTACAACAAATCAATTTTAGGGAAACTTCATCCTCTACTGTTTTCCAACCACATTCATTTGCTGCGTGGGCGTTTGCTCGCTTTGAAAACCATAATTATAGACTGCTGCTCCAAGCCTATAATTAGTACTGTTTTATGTGATTTTCGAACAAGGGGTTAGGTTATATAAGTCTGATCTTTGCTTTTGTGTTGCTGCGCCTGCAGCTGTTTTTCCTACTTTGCCCCCTCGAAGTCAATGCACGCAACATCCCTGCGCCTGCGCCTGCCTTCGCGGGGGTTGATTTCCCAAATTGTGATCATTGCATGCGGGTTGCTCTTTGAATACTAACAGATGTGGCAGACGCAGCTCGTCGTCGGTTGACCTCATTAGAGACAGAGACAGAGAGAGAGAGAGCAACTGCAGCATACACAATAGGCCGCTATCAGCAGTTGATACTATGCCGCTGATTGCTTTTGTAGTTTCCTTTATTTTTTAGTCACTTTGCATATAGTTATTAACATATATTCATATGCTAAAAAAGAGTGTGTGTGTTCTGGTCAGTAGCCCGCATTTGAAATGCACAGCCTTGCAACAAGCTAGCTGTACATTTATGCTGCAGCCTGTCCAGTCGACGGGGCGTGTAATTTATGCAGCTATGCAACATCCACTGCTGCCTGACGTGCGGTGATCACAGCGTGCTACCTGAAACTGTCTAGCTGCCGTCTGTCTGTCTATTTACTTGCTGCCCTTGTGTGTGTTGCTTGCAACCCTTGATGGTGCTGGTTGCCTGTCTGCCTGCCTGCCACGTGCCACAATTCTAAATCAAAATGTGCAAAAACAGGCGTCGCCTCAACATATCAATGACCCTAGGGGTAGTTGCCAGCTGACTTTAATCCTGATCCCAATCCACACACTAAATGTTTTCTTTTTGTTCTTTTTTTTTTTGCAGAGTTCATGAAGGAGCGCAAGCGTCTGGCGCAGGCGCCAAAGAAAATCTCACCCGCCAAGCGTATGCGCACCAGTTCCGGTTCCGGCTCCCACTCCTCCGCCAGCAGCAGCAGCAGCTCCAGTCTTGGCACGCAATTTGGTTGCCTGCTGAAACGTTCACGCAAAGACATTTAAATTGGAAGTTGCAGCTGACCAAAACAAACAGAAAAACAAGAATTAGTTGCAATTAACTATTTAAACTCAACAACTCAACTTGCAATTTGTAATTTTATTTAATTTTTTATGCCACTGCAAAAGATTCGATTACTTTTTTTTACATACAATTCGATCTACAATTTTAAGTAATTATTTTTACAAATTAAGTGAAAAAAAATGTTTGTGCAGTGCAAGGGCGAAAGTTGCGAATATTAACAGATAGTCTTACTAGTTTAATGCTAGTTACTACAAACCAGTACTAGTACTAGAACAAAATAGTTATTAAGTAGTAAGTACGAGCTAAATGAAACTTTTTAGATTTCTCTAGTGAGAAATGCCATAAACTAAGTGATTAGTTCTTAACACAAAAATACCACCAACTACACATACACACAATACCTAGAGACACATTTTTTTGGAAAACAACAAACCTTTAACCATGAAATTCAAATACCTAACAAAAAATGTTGTAAATTTTACCCTCAACTATTTTTCCTTTGCGGTTGAGCGTAAAATTTGTTTTCAAACAAAACTTGACGTTACTCTGCTTAATTTCCAAATTTTCTTTAATGTATTTACTTGTCTATAAGTATATATATAAAAAAAAAACATTTTCCAAGCAGAGTTTCGTTGAATTTTGTGCCGCACAGTCCACCCAAAAACCAACAATAATAAGCTAAGTTAAAGCCTATTATTGTTGTTTTGTTTTTGTTGGTTGTGCTAAAAAGAAAAAAACAAATGTCCTTAATTCGACCAGTGGAACATCCTATAAAATAAGAACTATACTATACTCTTGCCAATTTGTGCGCCTTTGGAAATATAAGTACTAGTATTTCTTATATACTATATTCCCAATTGTTCATAAATTGCCAATAATTTCTTAACTCTCAACTGAAATTGAAATTGCTCTTTGTGGTTTGCCAAAATGTTTGGCAAATTCTGATTGCTATTTTGCTTAACTATCATGTACAAAAATGCTATAAATAATAATAATTATATAATTATATATATAAATATATTATATGCGTAGGCAGAGCCTATATTATATTGAATAACATTAACACGATCATCCTAATTGTAAGAACTTAGAACATAGAACAAAATCCAAAGTATTCACTTAATATTTATATTTAATTCATACATATTATGTGCATAATTCTTCAACTCATACACTTCAATAAAACAAAAAAATAAACAACAAACGAAACACACATATACAAAAAGACAATAATGCAAACTGCTCTTAAATGTTTGTAGCATTCAACAAAGTTCATTTGATTCTATTAGCCAACATAAATTGGCCAACTCTTATACATACATACTACATACATATATCATTCAATTACATTTACATGTTGTTGCTATTTTTTGTAGACGTATTTGTTTTGTACACGCAGTAGCTTAATTCTTTAATTTTATTAAGTTGATTTTTGTTTTTCAATAAAATTTGTTTTTCTTTTCATTTTGTAGTAGCTTAATTTTCGTACAATCTTTTATTACATTTAGACGAAAGATAAAAGTAGGTACAATAAGATTTGCCTTAGTTGAAATCGAAAAGTGGAAAAAGTAAGGCATAAATTTGGAGTAGCTTAAAAAATGTTATGTTTTCTAAACATTTAACTTTACTTACTGTCATTCTGATAGGAAAATAGCTTTGCTTTCTTTATTAAATATCATTTATTAATCTTTGGGAGAATCGTTGGATGTTTTTCCTACTTTTTTAAATGGTAGTCCTTATAAAAGTGCTATACTTTTGTTATTCCCTTTAAAATTGTTATAACTTTGCTCCGAAATGTGTAACGCATGTAAGAAGTCATGTCCCACCCTTTAAAGTATATCTATAGAATATATTCTTTTATTCTTGATCAGCATTAACAGCCGATTCGATATAGCCATGTTCGTCTGTCTGTTCGTCCATCGGTCTGTCCGTCCATCGGTCTGTCTGTCCGTCCATCGGTCTGTCTGTCCGTCCATCGGTCTGTCTGTCCATCCATCGGTCTATCTGTCTGTCCATCCATCGGTCTGTTTGTCCGTCCATCGGTCTGTCTGTCCGTCCATCGGTCTGTCTGTCCGTCCATCGGTCTGTCTGTCCGTCCATCGGTCTGTCTGTCCGTCCATCGGTCTGTCTGTCCGTCCATCGGTCTGTCTGTCCGTCCATGGGTCTGTCTGTCCATCCATCGGTCTATCTGTCTGTCCATCCATCGGTCTGTTTGTCCGTCCATCGGTCTGTCTGTCCGTCCATCGGTCTGTCCGTCCATCGGTCTGTCTGTCCGTCCATCGGTCTGTCTGTCCGTCCATCGGTCTGTCTGTCCATCCATCGGTCTATCTGTCTGTCCATCCATCGGTCTGTTTGTCCGTCCATCGGTCTGTCTGTCCGTCCATCGGTCTGTCTGTCCGTCCATCGGTCTGTCTGTCCGTCCATCGGTCTGTCTGTCCGTCCATCGGTCTGTCTGTCCGTCCATCGGTCTGTCTGTCCGTCCATCGGTCTGTCTGTCCGTCCATCGGTCTGTCTGTCCGTCCATCGGTCTGTCTGTCCGTCCATCGGTCTGTCAGTCCGTCCATCGGTCTGTCTGTTCGTCCATCGGTCTGTCTGTCCGTCCATCGGTCTGTCTCCGTCCATCGGTCTGTCTATCCGTCCATCGGTCTGTCTGTCCGTCCATCGGTCTGTCTGTTCGTCCATCGGTCAGTCTGTCCGTCTTTCCATCTGTTTCTATGCAAACTAGTCTCAGTTTTAGAGCTACCTGAATGAAACTTGGTACAGGTTCGTCTTATTGCTGCAGGCAGTTCATATGTTGGAACCGGCCGGATTGGATCACTATATTATATAGCTGCCATAGAAACTATCGGTCGAAAATCATACTTTTGTATGACAAACTTCTATCTTTTTCGACATACCTTAACCAAACTCACAGATTATGCATTTGGATCTATCCTATATTCCCTGACCAAATTGTGTTTAGATCGGATCACTATATCATATAGCTGCCATAGGAACTATCGGTCAAAAATCATACTTTTGTATGACAAACTTCTTTATTTTTTGACATACTTCAACCAAACTCGCAGATTATAGAACTGAATATATCTTATACATTCTGACAAAATTTAATATAAATCGGATCACTATATCATATAGCTACCATAAGAACTATCGATCGAAATTTAATATTTGATATGAAATTCGCTGTTGTTTCTCAAGATTTCTCAACTAAACTGACAGATTATGTGGTTGGAGATGTCTTTTGCTTTCTGACAAAATTTGGTAAGAATTGTATATCATATACTTGCCATATATGCCAAAAGATTGATTGAAATTGGAATAGAGGGTTCTGCAAGGGTAAGAAATCTTTGACAGGACACCCTACAATCGCTCCCTCCCCGACTCTTCGACTTGTTATTTTTCATTTAATTTTTCATTTTAATAATTTATTATCATTAATTACTTACGACAAATACATAAATAATTTGATTGATTTTGCAAACATATAAATTTACTAACTTTAACTGCGTTTAACTTTAATTAGTTGAGTTTTCTTTTGCATTTGGTTTTGATCGAATTGATATTTCTTTATATAATACATAAATCATATATATATATATATACATCAGAGTCATCGGCAGGGGCATCTACTTCCCCGTTGCCTTCTCCTCCAGCTGCGCCTGTATGTGCTTGACATTCTGACCGCCACTGGAATGGCCATGACGCTGAAAGAAGGCATTGATGGAGCTCATCGATCGGTATTCGAGATTATCGCTGATATGCCAATCGACGCTGATGCTCTGATGGCGTCCGACGGGATTGCGGTTTTTCGTCTCATTGTATTTCTCCAGCAGATGCAGCAGACAGTCCTTGGTGGTGTTGGCCGCCTCCTCCAGATTCACCGTCTGATGTGTATCCGGCAGTCCGACAGGCACATCCCGGCTCATCTGATTAATGCGGAACTTGGCGCGTCGACTGCTCGCCGACTCCGTGAACAGATGATTGCTGCTGCTGCTGCTGGAACTGATTTTCGAGACAGATTTTTGCACAAGGGTACTGCTGCTGCTGCTGCTCCTCGAATTGGCCGTGCTCATGGTGTTTACTGTAGACTTGCTGCGCAGCTGACTCTGTGACCAATTGTCGGAGTTGCCATTGCTCAGCTTGGGCGTCTCCTCAATCGATTGTTGCAGTCGCACCGACAGCGAGCTCACCTGCTGCTGCTGCTGTTGGCCATCTTTATGTTTAGTTTGACTTTGACTGCTGCTGCTGCTGCTGGTGCTGCAACTATTTAGCATGCCACGTTGTGTGGCACGACTGGATGTGCTGCTGCTGCTCTTCGTCGTGCTTGTCCATTTGTTGCCCTCCTGTTTGCTGCTGCTTTCCGAGCTGCTCTCCATTCGATTGCCACTTTCCGTGGCATCGCCCAACTTGGTATTGATCTCGGCCAGCATTAGCAGATGATCGGAGAGTTTGCGTATTTCATCGGCCAGATTAACACGTTCCCCGGAACTGCGACGTCCCAGCAGGAAAGTCGTATCCGAATTGCGACGATCGAATGTATGCAAATAGCTCTTCATGCTGCGCTGCTGCTGAGCACTGGATTCACTGCCAGAGAATTCATCGAAGTTCTCGTTGAACAGATGTTGCGGCGTGGGCGTGGCACAGCCCGAAGTGCCCGCGGCACTTGCCGGTCCCATGGGGAACAGTTTTTCGCGGGACTCATTGATGGGTGTGGTGGCCACAGATGCTGGACTATCTCCGCTGCGGGATTCCTCCTCATCGCCCGCTGTCTGCAATTCAGCCATTTGCTCATCATCATCGATCAGCGTTGCAATCGATTCACACGGCGATGGCGAACAGACTGCAAAAGGTAATGAATTGCATTTTAATATCAAATCAAATATATAAACTCTATACATACAGATTAGATTCGATTAAGTGTTTGTTAGCGCGCCAAACGTTTCAAACTGATTTCCAAAAAGGTTTCGATTTCGATTTCACACATAAAAATACATGTACGATACATATGTATATAGTATTAATAAACATGCTCATGAGGTAGTTCTGCCCAGTTAGTTAGGCCCACAAAAAAGTTAGTAATGTATCATAAAATAGCTAGCCCTCTCAGACAACACACTGTGCACAAGCATCGCAGCTTAACTATTGAGCTCTATTATGTTCTGTGATATGGAAAATATTCCTATATTATCATCGCTATTTCTAACAAAGTTACAGAATTCTTTGGTCTCTATGGGTTTTAAATGTCTTGAATTTTGCAAAGTTAATAAATTTAAATACGTATTTTATATTTTATCATTGATATATCATCATCATTGAAATAATATAAAAGCATATAATATAATTGTATATATAATAATTAAACTAGTCGGCAAGGCTACAGATGAAGTCGACTATGATTGACACTTTACTTATTCTTCAATAAGGACATAATAGTATAAACCTAAATAGATTTGTAAATAATAAATACATTTTAAAAAGATTAATAACCTAAACATGAGTGTGCCTCTGGTAGTTGTCGAACTCCAGCATCACACCGCAAGAGTTCGAAACTCTAACCATTGCGCCAATGTAGCCATAGTTGATTATCTGGCAAATTAACAGTTTCCTTACAGAACTGCAATTACTAATTTAGTTTCCTTGCCTCAAGTTGCTGCCTCCAACTATTGTAGTATATTCGAAAATTTATTTGCTTCAAGTCTCCGGTGTTTATTGTCCGATTGCGATGAAATTTTCATTAAATATTGCAATTAAACTAAACCTTATATATGCCGAATTTGAAACTTGTGTCTTTTAAATTACTCGTGTTATTCAGGTTTTTCTGATTTTTGAGGGCGGAAGGGGGCGTGGCAAAATACTAAAACACAGTTGACCTTTGTGGAGGCCTCAGAAGTTTTGTAACCAAATTTGGTTACTCTAGCTCTTATAGTCTCTGATATCTAGGTGTATATACAGCAAGACAGGCGGAAAGACTGACAGCAGGACAGATGGACAGCAGAACAGACGGACATCAGGACAGACGGACATGGCTATATCGACTCGGCTGTTGATGCTGATCAATAATATATATATAATTTATGGGATCTGTCAGACTTCCATAGACCTATTACGCACTTTTTAGACCCTTTACTTTAAAAAAGTGAAAAGGGTCTATTAAGTTTGTATTTTATTGAAAAACTTAATAGACCGTTATACTTTTTTAAAGTAAAATGTATAATACTTTGCACATAAGTAGTTTAGTTTCTATGTGTTTCAATATTTAATAGTTTAGGAAAATAAATTTATTAATAAAATAATCATTGCTTAACAATTATTTTAAATATCTGTTTAAATTTAATAGAATTCCTCTTGACTTGTTGATTTCTTTTTAAATATTTTTAATAACACAAAATTTAGATTCTATTGCTATAAAAAGTTCATTCAAAACTAAATTATGTTGGTTGTAATTAAATTATATTTTTCCGTTTGTTAATAACAAGTTTATATCATGTTTAGTAATGGTTAAATACAGTCTTCAGTTTAAGGAATTACAATATTTTTATACCATTACCAGTCTTCGATTCTATGTAGTAATTAAATGATGTTGAATATAATGCTAATTAATTATTAGAATACTATTTTGAAACTTGTTGGAATTGACACGAATTGTTTAAAATTTATAACACATTTAGTTTACATAAATTAGCTCAGTAGTTAAGACATGAAACTCTTTTTTTTTTAATGGAATGATCTCTCTAGTTACTTTAGAATTTGGCAGCTGTATTTATTTATGTTTTTTGTTTGTGGTTTTTTTTTTTTGATTTTGAATCAATGTTATAGGGCTTACCTTGTCCGGTAGTTCAGAAACTGTGGCTAGGTGTTGAGCTAAACTTGAACAAGGTGAGGATATTGTCTGGTTTTATTGGGATTTGTTTTTTGTTTTATCTTTTTTTTTTGGGATTTTATTGGAATGTTTTGGATAAGACTGCTGGCTAATGTAGTATTTGAAAGAAGGTTTGTTTTGTAGTATTTCAAATTGAAGTAAGTATATTTTTTGTTTTTGGTATTACTCTTGTCATTGGCTGTCTTTATCACAGTGTCAAAACGCTAAGCGACTTATTAAACTAGTCAAATTTGTTGGGTTAATAGAGGTAGCATCCGTTATAATATGGATGCGCTTAAAGCTAAGGTTAAGGCTTAAAGACTAAACAACTTTGTAAGCAGTTGTTGTTGTTGTTTCTGTTTGTTGTTGTTGTTGTTGTTGTAGCTGACATGCCTTGTCTTTCTCTTACACACATACATACAACACAAGTACAATAGCTGATTAACATTTGATGTTAAAACACAACATTAATTGATAGAGATAGAGATAGAGAGAGAGTGTGTGAGAAAGTAAGCAAGATAGTAGGTGGCAACACCCCTCTCTGCACTTCTCATTGAGCCAACTTGGTGTACATTCAAGTTAAGAGAACAACAACAATTAGTTATCAAGTTAATTATGTAATTTACAAATTGGTTGTGATTCTTGTTCTCCCCGCTCATTTGCCATGGATGAGGGCGTGACGGTCGCGTTGCCTCTGGGAGCCGCCACCGCGGCAGTACTCACCTCGGGATGAGGAGATGCTGTCCGGGCCATTGGGTCGTCGGGGATGCGGATAACTGGTCTCATTTAATGGCGCTATCACATTGCCCTCAACATCGAATACATACGGACTATTCGGATGCGTTTCCCAGCGAACTATGAAATTCTTTAAATTATCCTTGGTGGCATCCAGTTCTTTGTTCTATAAAGGAATTGTTAACTTTGCTACTCTCTCGCTTGGTTATTGTTTATGTTTTCTGTACTGTACCTCCAGCTCATGTGTGCTGCATAGCTGTGCCAATTCCTCACTGTCCTCATCCTGTTCCGTCGTCACATCTTCCTCAACATCATCCTCAACATCATCATCATCGCCATTGGCTTCCTCAATTGTTTCCGTTGAATCCTCGGAAGAATCCTCGGAGGCTAACGTTGTCGGCGATTCTGACTTCAGGCGCGTCTTGGCGCTTACAGAGGCGGTCTGTGGCCCTTGGGCGTTGGGCGTGGCAGCGGGACGTTGTTGCAACCATTTGTGCTTAACACAATCGGCGGCTGTCATGCGGGTGCTGTAAGGGGGGCATTTTGGTTGATTAAAAGCTGCTGCTGGCCTCGTTATGGCTAGACACTAATTAAGATGAAACACGCACCTCAAGTCCTTAACCAGTAGCTTCGCTATGAAATCCAAGCACTCCGGGGATATGCCATTAAAGCATTCATCCTCGAAATCGTATTTTGCAATGGTTACATTTGACATTGTTTCAATGTCGTTCTCGCCCATGAATGGCGACAGACCAGAGATGCTGTAATTGTTGTAGTAGTTGTTGTTGTTGTTGTTGTTATACATGTGTGTGTGTGTTAGGGTGTGGCAAAGTCAATAAACATGAAATGTAAAAGCAGCGCACACAAAATAAATAAACACATAAAAAAAAGAACGAACACAGCAGCGTTTAATTAACTAAATTAAATTGACGCTTCTGCAGTCACAGAAACAAGAGGGTTGCTTAGTGTTTAGAGAGAGGGGGGGGGATGGGGAACTTGCGGTTTGACAGGAAACACCTTCTACTATAGCATTTCTAAGACTTTGATTATTTAATTCTTAACTGCCGCGAATATTCACAGATTTTTAATTAGTTTACTTTACGCACAGGGGTAACACAGTCTCAAATCCAAAACTCTTCTTGAATGTGCGAGCTCTGATTAAATTTTCAAGTGTCATATAAATAAGAAATACGCTTGGTAAAAATATTAAAAATAACATAAATGTTGCTGCATTCAAGTAAAAATATGCTTGCCTGTTACAGTTTAGTTTTAATATTTTTAATAATTTAATAAAGCTTTTAAATGCCCCAGAAGTATTTTATATATTAAATAATATATTATATATTGATATTAAATTCCCAAGTGATATATTAATAAGAAATATGCTTGGTAAAAAATATTAAAAATAACATTAATGTTGCTGCTTTAAAGTAAAAATATGCTTGTCTGTTACAGTTTAATTTTAATATTTTTTTAATTTAATAAAACTTTGAAACGCCCTAAAAGTATGCTATATATTTCAAGGATCTGTTGTTCAAATTCTAAATATTACTTTGCTCTATTTGTATTAATTTAAGTGTAATTAAACGCTGCTGTATTGAGTATATCTGGCTAATAAAATACTTACAGCACATAGCATATAACGCCAACACTCCACATATCTGTGCCATAAGAGATGCAGTCAAAGTTCACAACTTCTGGCGCCACAAACTCAGGTGTGCCGAAGAGTACCTTAAGAAAAATAATTATATTTATTATGCTGAGTGTATTAGAGATGCTTAGCTAATTTTGTTAATATTTCTACACATTTTAGGACTTTATTTAAAATATAGTTTATATATTTTAAATGAATAAAATGCATAAAAACAGAACAAACTCAAGCTAAACATATAGCGTATTAGTATTAGCTATAAACTTACTCTCAATCGCTTATCGGGATCAAATTTACGTGCCAGTCCAAAGTCAATGATCTTTATGCGATTACCCTTTTGTGTTAGCACCAAAATGTTCTCAGGCTTAAGATCTAGATGGATAATACCATTGCCGTGTATAAAGGCCATTGCCTCGCACACCTGACGAATAAAGACACGACACACGCGTTCCGTGAGCACGAATTCATCGTCTACAACACGATCGAACAGTTCACCGCCTTCAATGCTTTTGGGAAGAAGATTAGATAAGTTAACAACATAGGAAGAAGAAGGGTTAACATTGAACATAGAACACATAAAACACACATGCAAGCTGGCCAAGACAAACAGCTATTAAGTGCTAGATTTTAAAATCAATTTAGTTGTCTTACCTGCCCCAGAACTATTGTTTATTAAACTTAATATAAGTATATTCGTCTTACCTGCCCCTGAACTATTATTTATTAAACTTTATATACATATATTTATGTTATTTACAAGAGTCTACTTCGTATCCATAACACGAAAATCAGATAATACATGAACATCTATCCAAGTGGAGGGAATAATGCGCCTTAACTGACTTTCAATATAATTGCTAAGCATTATAATATAATTATATAATCTAATGTTTGGCATTTAGTCAAAGTTCATTAAAATGTGATGGAAGAAACTTCAGTTCTTTCTTCAAGTCAGTTCAGGCGCTTTACTCGAAATTATTACAAATACTACATTTATATTTAAATAAAACATAAATATATATAATTAATTAAATTCTTTAAGTATTTCAGAATCTAATATTACTGACAGTTTTATATCTTTTAAACTACATTTAAAGATCTTTCCCTTCGATATTCACTATATTTTTGCTCGCAGCAGAACACGAATTCTTATTGTACGCTGTAAACAGCATACCATCCTTGAGCTATCTATCGATACTTGTAAATATCGCATATCGATAAAGTGTTCATTTGATCTTGTTCATGTTTTACTTGAACTTGTTCACGCTCGCTTCACTTGTACGCCGCCATTTTAAAAAAACCATATATACTACAATTGGAACCGCGTTTTTAGCAATTAATTTAAAAAGATTAGCAAATCGTCCAAAAGGGCATACACAAATGATTTGACTAACATGACAATTGAATTGTCTGCTTGTGCGTCAAGTCAACAATTTAAGCGCTTAGATTTGTTTATTTATCTGATTCGATTGCTGCTAAATTGAACTAAAGTGCTTCATATGGCAATCCGGCTTATCTGGCCGTATATTTTTTGTTATTATGTGCAGCTTATATCAGCATCAATTCGCATATAGTAATAATCGATATGACTTATGCAGATGCAAAATATTTGCCACTGACATGGAATATATGTATGTATTTACAAACAACAATGACAATGCCATTTGAGTGCGGCAATCTAAATAAATATTATTTTTGTTATTGCACTGCTGTTGTTTTTATTATTATTATTTGTTTTGTGGATTTTGAGCAACAGCAACAGCCCTGGAAATAAACTGCAATTTTCATTAGAGACAATTTTCAGTTGTTGTGTGCAATTTGATAAAGAATTTTTGGACTTGGCCAGAAATATGTTTGCTGCGTTTTATGAATATGCAAAAACGAAACAAGTTGCCAAGTAAACAATTAAGTTTTGCTGCCAGACTCGAGGTAATAACTAAAACAAAAGTGACTACTAAGTGCGTTGTTTGACTAAGAGATACCCTTTTTTAGTCTGTCCAGTTCTTTGCACTGTCTAATGTATACAGTTTGTTTGGCATATGTTTTACAGGGTATTAAAAACAGTCGACAGTCGAGTTTATATCTTTTGCATACATAACAACAGTTGTTGTCATGGAAAAATTAATTTAGCAGGAAAAGTCAAGAGACTAGACAATAAGTTGAACAAAGACACGTGACTTTATTGTTTGACTTTCTTTCTTGCTTTTTTATTATTATTGTGACGCCCAATGTGGGTCAAGGTCATTGCTTAATCAGTGCGCTATTACCTGCCAACAATCTTTTTATGGCCCATTGGCCCAAAACTAAACCCTTGTCAGTTTTCATTAATAACGGGAGAGCAAAAAAACAAGTGATAAAAAAAAGTAAAAAGAACTCTGCAAAGAAGTGCGAACCTGTTGCTTAAGGTTGTTGTTTTTCTTTTTGTGTGTGTGTGTTTTCCCTCCCCAAAATAGAGCAAAACTTTTATAGTTGTGCGTTTGTCTGTGTGTGTGTTGGGGCGAGGGCAGGGGAAGGGGACAACTTTACTACTTTACGATAATGTGCGTACGTGCAAATCGTATTTTATGCACATTTCCACTGATTGCAAGATATTGTGTCCCACAACAATGTAACAACAACAGTAACAACAACAATAGAAAGGCATTCACAAAAGGCCAACAAAGTTATGAAGAAATGGCTAGAAGTTGTTGTTGCTCTTGTTGTTGTTGTAGTAGCTGACAACACATACTAGAAGAGAACACACAGAACACAATCAACACACAAATATATATATATATGTATAAGCATAAGTTTCTGCTCTCAAATCCTTACAGTTCCAGGACGACGCACATCATTTTCTGATATTCGTATGCAGCATACAATTGTATAATGAGATGATGTTGCAATGAATTCATTATCTCCACTTCTCTCTCCACATTCCTTTTATCCTCACGCTTCGGTATCGGCACAAATTTTGCTGCCAACTGTATTCCACTTGTCTTCTCCTTGCACTTGTACACTGTGCCGAATTTACCGCTGAGAATTGGAATTGTTTTCAATATGATTAGCAATGTTCAGTGTTCTGTGGGATCTCAGATGATATTCCATTAAGTACTTACCGTCCCACCTCACCAAGCACGTCGTATAATTTATGCGCATCGACATTGCGGTTTATGGTCACATCGCGCATAGGAAAAGCCGGTTCCAAAACTGCGGAAAAGAAAAACAGAAGAATGTTGGAAATAAGTAGCTGATAATAATAATAATAATTATAATAATAATAATTTTTATAATAATAATAATAATAATAATAATAATAGAATATGTATATATATCTGTTTATTTATTAGTATTTTTATTGATTTTATTGTTTATTATTTAAGTTTTAGAGTTGATGTAACGCATTTCGATATTTTCCTACATTTATATTCTTAACATAAAATAAACTCAGGATGGGGCATAAGTAATCACCCTATTGGAAAACACTATATAGTATATATATTTCATTATATTATCTTCTTCTTAACATAAAACAAATATTTATTATAAACAACTTATAAAGTATTCCCATTATTTCATTATATTTCATTATATTTCCCTGTATTTCGATGCTTTTTTATGCAGTAAAATTATTTATTTAAGTATTTATTTATTTATTAGGCATTCACATTATTTTAAAGTCAATATCAACATTTATAAATTATATAAAATAGCTAAAAGGTGGTCTTTTATATATTTTAAATATTTGCTTAATATATTATTTGTTTTAAGACTACATTTCCTGCAGCAAAAGTCTTATAAATTCATTCTGCGTCTGACTTTACAGTATTAGATTTTAGTTTATTAAATTTATATAAATTTTAGTTGGTGTAGTAGCACTTTTGAGTAGTATATTTCATTAAATTTAAGTATACTTAAGTTCAATCAAATATTTATTAGAGAACTCATTTCATTATTAAGAAGTTAAATTATTTCCAAGACAGTATAAAAAGTATTAAATTAAATTAAATGTGATGGAATTTTATTACTCTGCTGAAAGGAATTTTATATCGTTTAAAATTCAATATAAATATTGTTTAATATATTTATTTATTTATTTATTTATAAACAGTTCATATGCTTGTTTAGTATATATTTCTTTATCATATTATAATTTTGCCATTTAATATTTAATAGAAATATTATTTAACATATATTTTTTATCTACAATTTTTGCTGCATTGATCTAATTGATTAATACTACTTATATCTGACTTTAAGTGTATTAGATATAAGTTTATTAAATTTATTTAAATTTTTGAGATGGTTTAAAGTTTTTAGATATTTTATATTATGATATTTCAATTCTTTTTAATTTAGGAATAATATATATTAAAGAAATCATTGATTTATAAGGCAGTTAAATTATTTACAAGACAATATATAAAGTTTTAAGTTAAATAAAATATTTGGGAATTCTTTATCTCTGCTGAAAACTTTTATATACTGTTTAAAATTCAATATAAATATTGTTTAATATATATTTATACATTATACTACAGTTTAACACTTTAATATTCAATATAAATATTTTTTAATAAATATTTATTTATTATACTACAGTTTAACACTTTTATATTCAATATATGTATTGTTTAATATATATTTCTTTATCATATTAAAATGCTTGCAGCATTGATCTAATTGATTAATACTATATCCGACTTTTAGCATATTAGATAAAAGTTTATTACATTTATTTTCATTTTTAAGTTGGTTTAAAGTTTGTAAAAAGCATATTTCATAGTAATTCGATACTTATTAATATAGAAAAATTATTTATTATAGCTCTCATTTATTTATAAGGCATTTAAATTATTTCCAAGCCAATAACAAAAGTTTTAAATTCAATTAAATGTGTATTTTGCTCACAAGTTAAATTTATACCCTTTTATATACAATGTATAATAAGTGTTTCATATTTTCTTTCCCTTGCAGACCACAATTCATGCAGTAAAGCTCTTATTGAGCCCAAAATACCCAACAAGCTACTCGTAGTTGACGTCATACATATATACTCGAAGCATAGCACTCTGCACTTTTCTTCGTTTTAAATCAATTTCTTTTGAGGAAAATGTGCTTGAAGTTCAACAAGTACACATGTTATTTTTTCTTGAGGCTGACCTTTTTCTTTTGGCTTTCTTTTGGTTTTCTTTTGCATTCGTGCACGAGGAGGCCAAACACAAAATATGAACAACTTGCGAGAAAATCGTGTACTTATAACGGACTCTTGAAATATTGCATTCAATCGTTTTGATTGTCCGTCCATAAGAAATGCATTTAATATCGGTTATTATGGTCATATGTTACCCCCATCTCTGTTCTCCTACACTTGTCACATATTTCCCCAGAACATATTGCAGACAATTTGTTATGATTTCTTATTTTGTTGGTTACTTATTGTTATTTCTCCTATTCAAAAAGGAAACCCTTTTCAAGAAATATGTATTTTCTTACGGTTATATCTACAAAAGTTTGCAAACAAATAAAAATGACTGACTTCATTGAATTGAATTCTACAGCTGAGGGACACCAGTGGCAACAACAGGGACAACAAGTAAAGGCTGAAGCAAGAATGACGACAACGATGACTGGCTTAAAATACTGTAGATGTGTGCTACCACAAACTATATGCACTAACAATACCCTGTAAATATGTATAGATATATATAAGCAAGCCATAAATAAATGGAAGATTTTCTTATATTTTCTATATTTCTACACAGCAGCTGCTGGTCGAGCAAGTGCATTGGCTATTTCTATTTGTTTTTCTACATTCTTGGTTTTTTTTTTTATATTTTTCCATTAAGTTTGAGCAGTTCAAATTGTTATTTGGCCACAAAGGTCCACAGAGATTCACCCAAAAAAGGAATCAGCTTGAATTTGCAATTTAAATTATTGATAAACTGCCGGCACGAGCTGGTTTTTTGAGCAATTGGAATGCACTCATAAACGCTATCAGCTGGAAGACTGTTTGCAAAGCGTCTGCTCTATTAATATGCAAATGGCGCACATAAGTATGCTACGAAATGCACGATAAATCTTTAAAATCAAAGGCGAGCCCAATCTCTCGCTCAGTGTGTGAATGTGTTTGAGTGTGTGTGTGTGTGTGTGTGTGTGCACGTGTGTGTGAATCGAAGCGTAAGAGATGTGCCGGGAAGTGGAGTGGGGGGAGGCGGCGGTAAGCATCTTGTGTGAAAAACTTGGCAAATTCAAAGTGAAAGTTGAATAGAGACATCTGCAGCATATGCGTGTGCATGTGCATGTGTGTGTGTGTGTGTGTGTGTGTCTATTTGTGTGCAGTCAAGCTCTTATGCGTGTGCAGCGATTGCTTCACACAATTTGCTGTCTCTCTCTGTCTGCCTAAACGGCTTTTGCCATCAAATTTATGCATGTCTGCTGCAATTTTTGAGTATGTCTACCTTTTGAGTGCACTCTGCCAATAATGCGCACAATTTAAGTTTAGGCCAACACGCCCATTTGAATTAGTGCTGATTCGTTACTAGCTTGAAGCTCTGTGACATATTCAAATTGAACTATGGCCAAAGTTCTCATTTGCAGGTGCAATAAACTTTTTGCCATCATAATTTATGGGGCAGACAAAGCCAAATCAAATATTATCACGCATCTCGTTCAGACACTCATATTTTATGCCACAAAAAAAAAGCTAGACTTAAACACACATACACACACACATACACTCAACACATTCATTTCCGGTATGAAGCTCATGAATAAATGAATTTATATCGACTCTGTTTGCCAGTTGAACTGCATTACATATTTCCCTGTGCTTATTCTCTCCACACATAAGTGGCAGCTGCTTGTGTGTGTGTGTGTAAAGGTGTATTCGCTGCAGTTTTGTCCCTGACTTAGCTGCAGCAACGTGTTTGGCTCAAAGCTGGTTTGAATTGGTTTGTCGATTGGGTATTGGCAGCTGACTGGCTATCGAGTTCACAAATGTGCTTATAAACGCATTCAAATGGAGACATACAGAGTACTATTAAGTGTGGCATATTGAGAGCTGACTGTGGCTGAATATCATGCATTAACGATTGACCTGGGCTAGAAGTAGCTGCTGGCTGTCGTCAGACAAGTATGTGATATAATAATTCATAAAGAGACACAAGTGTCTGTGTGTCTATGTAGCTAAAAAGACTTTTTCAGTGTGACATTCAAAGCATAAAGAAAAGAAAACTTCAATTAATTGAAGCTGCAAGTCAATACCAGCTATTTATAGAGTTTAAATCTAATATTTATACAACGGATCAAAGCTGCTGCTGCTGCCATCAAAGTTTTGTCTTTGAATCCAAGCCAAACATTAATGGCGCTAACTAATTTGATTGAACTCGAGTTCAAGTGGCAAATAGCAGACGACGACAGCACTTGACAAGTGTTGCTTTATATTCATTTAATATTACTTGCCACACCTCACATTTGGCTTGGCTAAATGTGGGCGTTGGCCATTGATTTGAATCTACAAACAAACTTTTGTAAACTTAATTTATGCACATTATCAAAAGAGCATTTGCCAGGGCGCTGCCAAAATTGTAAGCGGGGGTAGTTACATAAAGCAACTGTTAGATATAAAAGTATATATATACTTTGTATACATATCTACTCTATTTAAATGATATGTATATATATATATATATATATGTATGCACTCTCTCATTCAATTGAGTGCCGTCTGTAGATAGTAAAACGATTTTTTGTGCCAACGCCGGCAATTTTTGTGATATGAAAATCAGCAGTTTTCTTTTGATTTGGCGAGAGCAGTCGCAGTTTTCACAATATCCCCCTCACACAAACACACACACACACACACACACACACACACACACACACACACACACACACACACACCGAGACAGACAATCACACGCATTCAATTTGCTCGCTCTTACTCAATTTGTGCATTTTGGCAACTGTTGACAGTTTTTGGCCGAATATCAAAGCCTTGACTTTTCCGCTGTTTGAGTTCTTATCATAAAGAAGAAAACGCGACAAGAAGCATTTTCAAATATTAAAGAAAAGTTTTTCCATTGAAATTATATATATATATTGTCTGTCAGGGATAGGGTATTTGCCTGTCTAGTACACTTGACTTACTTGTCACTGATTTTTTCTTAATTTAATGAAATTTTTAATGCTTGTCATTTAAGTGCTTTAAAATTTTTCAACAAATTGCTCAACAATTGTAAACTGTTGCACATCAAAATGATAACGGCAATAACAAACACACACAGAGAGAGAGAGAGAGAGAGAGAGAGAGAGAGAGAGAGAGAAAACATTATTAATGTGTCGCATTATGCATACGCCGCGTGTGCCACAAACAAATTCTTTTTGAACAGACGCTTTGGCATTTTAATATGAATTGTATGTGAATTGATGGGGGGAGAATTCATGCTCTTTATTGGGTTTATAGGTTTTTAATAACACTTTTTATATGTCTGGCAGCGGCACAACAACAAATGCCCAACTCCCTCTCTCTCTCTCTTTCTCCCTCTGCCCGCAGGCTCAAAGTCATAAGCCAAAGTATGTCAAACATTTAACGACAAACATATAAATCTCACAAAATGTTTACACAAAGATTAAGCAAGTTTTTCACTTGTATATATATAAAGGTTAAAAGAATATAACTGAAGGCTGTTTTTGGGAAATTGAACGAAACAATTTCAAGCAAAATTTAGTTTGTTAAAGTTTTGATATGGAAGATATATAACAATTTCAATATGGAAACATTTTTAAAACTAAAACGAAACATTTCTTTGCTAAATTTGTATGTTAAGTAGCCTTGAAGCATATTTAAAGCTAACACTAAGATGAATCTACATATCCAATGCCGGGTATTATAGAGTTGACATATTTTTGAGAATTTCTTTTTTTTTTTTCGTTATGAGTTCTCGGCCAGACAAGAAATTATGGCTGACAGTGTGGCTTGGCTGACTAATGGTGAATAGCGCATATGACAGACGACCAGAAAAGCTGCTGCAGATACTACTATAACTGTTATTGTAGTTGTTGCAAGTGTTGTTATTGTTGTTGTTGTTGCCTGTTGTTGTCTGGTCGTCTGTGCACTTTAATCAGCCTAAGTGCTGGCAAAGAAAAAAAAACTAAATGTAGAGAACTGGCAAAATTAAAAATGGTAAAACTTTGCTCGTTTGCTGCTCCGTTGACTGTTGCTGCTGCTGCTGGCTGCTGACTGTGGTGCCATTTCCAATTGGTTATTACACGGAACTTGCCACATACTGCCACTGCCACATATGCGTCAGCTGCTGTATTCGCAATTTAATGTTTTGCCTAGTGTCTAATGCGAAAATAAGAGTTGCATCACATTTATTAAAGCCAGCATAAATAGTTATTTTTGCATGTTTATTCTAACACGCAAACTTTCACTAACTCTAACAATGAGTACAACTAAATGAATGAGTATAATGAATGAGTATAATGCGAGCTTTGTGGCTTAAACTGTTAAATTGTTTAATATAGTATATAGATACATACTTGTTTAAGCCACTTGTTAAATATTTAATTCAATTAAATTCGTTATGTGTGTAGCATTAATTTGTGCAAATTAGTTCAGGCATTTAAACTTAGTTAAATATTTTATAAATATACTTTGAAAATCATCTATAGTTAATAGTTTTAAGCGGCAATTCCATTTTTTGCCTATGATTAATGTTTTTACTGATGTGATTATGTTATTTGGGGACTTAAAGCATTTGTGTTAAACAAATAAATGCCAATTTACAAGTTGAACATACCTCAATGCAATTAATAATCAAATGCCAACATCAATTTATTTCTTACAATCGAATGCATTTGCGTTTCTTTCTTTCCTCTGAATGATAAATGACAAAGCAAAATTACTGCGACCAAGATATGATTTTATTTTCATTTTCTTTTCTTTTTTAAACAAATGCGTTCGGTTCAGCGAACAGACAACAAATCAATATCAACAATGTCACCTAAAATAGATTAATACATATGCATATATATATATATATATATGTGTGTGTATCTACCGGCTGTCCATAGATACAGATACAGATGTATCTGCAGCGACATGACAGCGACAGTAATTCATCTTCATCATTTTTGCATGCCATGCGTAAATCCGTCGCTACGCCCACGAATATTTTAAAACATGGCCCAAACGAAGGCAGGAGCAGAAAATGTAAAAAAAAAAAGAAATGAAAATCGTTATGGCAAAATGAAAAGTAATAATCAGCAAAGGAGAAAAACCTTGGGCTGCTAGAGAAATTCCCCACACACAGCAAAAGGAAAATGAGACTGACTGTGTGTTTGTGTGTGTGTGTTTGTGTGTTTGTGTGTGTGTGTGTGGCTGTGTTAAGCTGTTCTAATGCACTGTCAAGTGTTCCAACTACCAACTGTTCCAAAGTGTTCTTGCTGTGACCCACACGCGCGCTTTCAAGTTTATGTTGCATACTTTTGTGGGCCACTTTAATTGCCCATTGACATTTAAATTTATGCCGCGTACAAGCGCAAAAAAAAGTGCCAACTAACCGTGGGGGGGAAGCTCTGGGCTCATAAGATTTTATGATTCTAATGCCGCTTGCCAATTTTGAGGGCTAGGGCACAACTTGATTATTTGCCGCAAAAAAAAAGGAAGAGAGAGCATCAAATACATAACTTGCTCATAAGGTTTGTCATAAAAGCTGCAAATTCAATTTATTCTATGTGTAACTTACTAAAATTATATATTATTTATATCAACAATTTGATTACCAACTTTAATTATTAGTAAAATAATTATTAAATATTTTTTTAAGAGTATTTAAAGTGCCGCTTTGTAACTTTCGAATGTTGTATGCGGTTTTTATTTTGACTTGCCAGCAGAAAATAAAATTAGCATTAGAAATTTGTATGCATGTGTCTAGCAAATTGAATAGCTGCCTGCTAGAATTTTCATTTTCATTTGTACTTTTATTTGTCTGTCGTTTTCATTAAGTGCGAAATTTCATTTTGGATCGTAAGTAAGTTATTTCTATGCATTTCAATTATTTTATTCTGTGGAATGTTTTTTAGTCGTACAGTTCATTAAGTTGTTTAATTTAGATGGTAGGCGCGTATAAAACATACGCATACGCCATGTGGGTTTATGACGACGTTTGTTTGTTTGTTGTTGCCTGCTCTCTAAAAGCATTTCTGGCTCGTACATTTCTTAAATTGTTTTTTACCAAACACTTTGTGGTTTGTCCCATGGCCAAACCTTTTGGCATCTTGTTCCATTCACACTCACACTTTTATATATTTCTCTCTTTGGCTAACCCTTTACACATTCATTACGCTGGCTTTTGTGGGTGTGTGTGGGTGTGTGTGTGTGTGTGTGTGTGTGCTATGGAATATTTCGCGCTTATGTATAATCAACGCTGCTATTCGAGCGCTGTCTGTATGAGTTTCCGGTTTTGCTTTTGCCTTTGCTTGCTCTCAAATTTATGTGTTTTCTGTTCTGTGTTTTTTCTCTGTTTTGTTTTTTTTTGGCAAAAGTTTTCAAGCACTTTAAGCCAAATGCCATAAAATTTAAATCAGCTGAAAAGTGCTGTCTACATGACAACAAACAGCGGCATGAGCAACGCTAATTGATTGATGTGAACAGAGCAATTTCAAGGCAATTTCAAAGTTCAACAATGGCTCAACAATGGAACCGGATGGTTGGCGACAGGCCACACAAGATGGATATGCAAAGGGCCAGCTGACAGCTGCAAAAGATAAACACAAGAGACTCACACACTCTGTCGACCATGTCTCCAGCAAATCCTGATGCAATCACTGCATTTCTTTCTCTATTTTCTTTCTTTTTTTTTCTTTTGCATGTCAGCAACAGGAGCAGCAAAGTCCTTTACTAAACGTGGCATTCGTCGTCGTCGTCGTTGTTGCATTCAAAATGCACAACAACAAGTTTTAAGGCTGTCTAACGATGTGCGATATACATAGTATATGACGATATGTTGCCACAGACACGTTGCCAAAGATGGGGCCGCAGTGAACTCATTAAAAGTTTTTAGTTAAGTTGCAACAAAACGGCTAACGGCAAACGGCAACGGCAACGGCAACGACAAACGGCAACCTGCAACTGCGACAACTGCTTAACGTTGCAAATAAAAATGTGCAATGGCTAAATAATAAACAGGCCGCAATTCGTCGACATTTAATTAATTTAATGAGCTGCCGAGCGACACCAGGTTTCTCTCTCTGTGTGTGTGTGTTTGTGTGTGTGTGTGGCAGTTGCAACAGCCCCAGTCGATGTCTGCTTTTGCGCCTGCTAATGACTTATGAGGCAACCTCAACCAATTTCCACTGCAGCTCGTTAGCATATATATCGTAGTAGTATAAACCGAAAACCGTTTACAGTCTACTGCTGCAATAGCCGGCAATATTTTGTCATTGAAACTGGCAGTCAACTGGCTGTGTTACCTGGTGCTTAGTTAATTATTGGCTCTTGTGGTGACCACGCGCAAAATGTATTAATTTATAACACGCATACGCAGCGTTGCACGCCAACGATTAAGCATCCTGTCAACAACAGCTTCGACCGCAGCGAGTTTATGGATCAACATCAGTTTTAAGGCTACCTTTGGGCGGTTTTTCATTGTTTGATTGAACGACAGCAAAAACGAGGGGGGAATTTTGATGTTTGAAATGTTGCTGCCCATAATTTATAGCTATTGCCATTAAACTAACATTTAAGTGAAGTTTGGGGTAATTTTTTATAAATACTTTCAGACTTATTTATTTATAATAAATTTATTAATAATTTATATACATTTTTGTTAATATATTGTCTTATTTTATTACTTATATAAACAATTAAATAAATGAATATATATATAACTAAATAAATAAGTAAGCAAATAAATATAAAATACAATTAATATATAAATATAAAAATAAATTCAATAGATTTTTAATAGAATATTTAATATTTAATAAATTGAAAAATGTATATACATTAATAGATAATTAAATAAATAAGTTAGGAAATAAATTAATATTTAAATAAATACATAAAAAACAATTAAATATATACATATATTTATATAAATAAATACAATCGATTTGCAAAAGAATATTTGATATATTATAATGAAAAAATCATGTTATAATAGCACAAGTATATACATAACTAAATAATTTAATAAATAAGTAAATAAATAGTTAATAAATACATAAATATAAAAATAAATACAATAGTCTTTCAATAGAATATTTGACAGGAAAGTTTGTTATAATAAGATAGGTATATACATAAGTAAATAATTAAATAAACAAGAAAATAAATAAATAATGTAGTGGAAAAGAAATACACATAAATAAATTAGTAGATAAGTAAATAAATAAATAATCACATAAATATAACAATAAATACAGTAGATTTACAATCGAATATTTGATGTGTTATAATGGAAAAAGCATGTTAAAATGGAAAGGATATAAACATAAATAAATAATTAAATTAATAAGTAAATATACCAATAAATACAATAGACATTCAATTAAATATTTTATATATTATAATGGGAAAAACATTATAAGTTGGGATAGGTATATACATAAATAAGTAAATAAATAAATAAGTAAATAAATAAATAATATAATGGAAAAGATATACACATAAATAAATAAGTATATAAATAATTCAATAAATAAGTAAAAAACGTGGTAAAAATATATGAATATATATATATAAATATAATAATAAATACAGAAGATTTTCAATAGAATATTTGATATGTTTTAAATAGGAAAATCATGTTTTAATGGGAAAAGTATAGACATAAATAAATAATTAAATAAATACATAAATATAGCAATAAATAGGATAGACTTTCAATAGAATATTTGATATATTATAATGTGAAAAGCATGTCAAAATGGGAAAGCTATATACATAAATAAATTATTAAATAAATAAGTAAATATATGATTAAATAGTCACATAAATATAACAATAAATACAATTTATTTTCAAAAAAACAATTTGATATATTAAAATGGAAAAAACAACCTTCGATTTAGTTTAGTCTAAGGTATAGCTGTCGAGGCGTGGTGTCTGGTAATTTGCCAAAGTTCTAATTAGACACGTGCCGTGGCAACGCATACATTTATCTGCCCTTAGTCCAGCCTACGCAACGGAAAACCACTTTAAAAAGAAAGCAAGGCAGCCACAGAACCGCCAACCCACAACCCACAACCACCGACCAACAACCAACAACCACCGACCACCAACTAGCGGCAACAAGAAGCCAACAGTCTACCCGGCTGAACAAGAACACGAGCCACAACAAACAAGAACAACTTGGGGCATGAATCAAAGGCGAGGCCACAAGGCAGACGGCGGACGGCGGACGTCGGACGACAGACAGCCACAGACGCCGATGGTTGGTGGCATTTGTGGGCTGGCCTCGTATATATGTAAGTAGTAGCAGCAGTGGCTACTGTGGTGGCTTTAAGAGTGGCGGGAAACATTAGCGAACACATATTTGCACTCAAATTGAATTGAATTTTTGGCCATAATCTAATAACAACTGCGAAATGCCAATTCCGAATGGCCAAAACGGTGAATGGCGAACTATATATGAGAAATGGCCAAGCGGAAATGCATGTTAATGGGCGGAAGGGAGGGAGGTAGATGGAATGTACCCGATTTTGGCATAAATAATTAGTTCAATTTGGAAGGCAGCAAATTCGTTGGAATTTTTGTTGTTTCGACGGATCAGCGAAAATAAATCAATTAACGTGCACAAACAAAACAATTAATCAAGATGCAGGTTTTTAGTTACACACTGTCCGGAAATGAGGTAATTGAAAAGCCATCGATTCCAATGACAGTTCATTGAGTGTGTGTGTGTGTGTGTGTGTACCACTAAATCCAACCAGCAACAACTGCAACATCTGCAACATCTGCTACATGTTCACACGTGGCAAACTGACAACAATTTGTTAAAATTTAACGCTTTATTTACTGCTGACTCTCGCTGAATGGTTGCAACACTGTGTGTGTTCTCACAGGGACAGTTCTTCTTCCTGCTCTTCTTCTTCTCCTTTTTAGAGCATCCCTCGCCAGCGACATTACGACGCCCTGGACATTGTAACGTGTCCACGTTGAACGACAGTTTGACATCTCTAAATAAAGTTTGCAGTCTAGCTACGTGTTCAAATATACGCAGGTACACACACACAGATACACACACAGATACACACACACACACCAATGGGAAGCTTGACAATTTAATGGTGTTGAGGTTATTTATACAATACGCTAGCTGTATTCGTTTAAATATTCAGTACATTGCAGCCAATGACATGGCCAAACCAAGTGTTCTCAACAAAGTGCATCTTAAAGCAATAGTGGGAATTTAAAATATAGAAAAAAGATAGAAATAACTAATAACTTAACTACTAGTGATCAATTCGATCAATTCTGTGGGGAAGCATAACAATTTTTAAGGATTGAAGTGAAGTTATATAAATAAACAGAACAATTGTTATGGTCTTCACATAAATTAGACTTGATACTCGATAGCACTAACTCTAGATGGTTTTTATATTGTGT